>JBAMJV010007621.1:0-29481 GCA_037951105.1 Echinarachnius parma
TCATTACTAGGAATTGATCATCCAATTAAATATAAGTCTGGTGACTTGAATCAAGCCAAAACCTTCTCAATATGATTATCTGCTTATGATCCCTTTCTGGACCAAATCATGTCATAGTCATTTATTTCACCCCCAGCATTTATACCATCAGTTATGAATGGGTTAGTTTGATCGTAGTAAGTCTATGGTTTGATCATAGACCTATGTTGTAGGTCTATGGTTGATGTACAACAATTCATCACCTTACACCAACTAGCTCACAAGGAGAACCAGCTGATACCCCTGATGCTAGGTGATGAGATCTTCATCACTTATGGCATCCACTTTATTACAAGAATTTGCATTGTTTAAAACTGTTCCCTCACTCATTACCTAACTCATTGCTTCATTATTAAAAAATAATCCTCAGAATAACATAATGTTTATTCAAACGGTAGAAAATGACCAGAAATAAATTGAATAGAGAAAAGGAGCAAAGAAAAATTGGCTTTTTCTAGGAATCTAACCGTGGTGCGCAACTATCCATATCAATCAACCTGATTAATTAACTGTTTTTAATGAACCCTCTAGGTCCCAAGCTACGTCAAGCTCATTTCTATCAGCAACAAATATGTTAGTTGGATATGAATGGGTTAGTTTGTTGCACAAAATGTCATCACCTTACTCCAACTAGCACTCAGGGAGAACCAGTCACCAGATGATACCCCTGCTTGAGGTGTTGAGTACTTGGTCACTAATGGCAAGTTGCCATGATGGCAACCACATAATTACAAGACTTTGTGATGTTCTAAATCATGATAAACTATATATTGCCACACTCAAATTACAAATTGATTGCTTCATTGCTAAAAAATACTTCTCCAAGTCTATGACACTGTTGATTTACATTATGTCAACATTTTTCCTAAATGAATTAACTGATTTTAATGATACCTCGATGAGCAATGCCAAAGCAATTGATTTCAACCATAGAATAATATTTATATTCAATCAGTTATGAATGGGTTAGTTTGTTGCAGAACATTTCATCACCTTACTCCAACTAGCACTCAGGGAGAACCAGCTGATACCCCTGCGTGAGGTGTTGAGTACTTGGTCGCTAATGGCAACCGCTTCATTTCAAGACTCTTGTGCTTTTCAAAATAATTATAATCGGTCCGTTGCCTCACTCAAATTCCAAATTTATTGGTTCATTACTAGGAAGTAATCCTCTGAAAAATGTAAGTATGTTGATTAAAACATATCAAAACCTTTCCAAATTCAATCCATTGCCTGGAGCCAAATAGTACGGGCACCAAAATAATTAACAATGTTGAACGAATCCTTCCAGCTACCAAGCTTTGTCAAGGTCATCTATTTCAACAACAAAATGTGCTGGAGGGTGCATAGCTACACCACTACCTTACCCAAATTCTTGACTGGGGCTCAGCCCCGGGGGGGGGGGGGTTGGTATGTGCCGCTTACAAGACCCTCGTTTTCACACCGATTGCAGCTCTCATTGCCGCTCCATAGACCCCCGGAATGACTTGACTAGGTAGTTGAGTAGCGCCAAGTCCATTATTCTTCTTCTAGTCAGCTCCTTGGACCACCATTTGAGGGTTTCCGTAGGTCTTTGGTAGCTCCAAGTCCATGTATTTTGTAGTTTTAGTCGGCTCCTTAGACCTCCTAACTCCCGTTTCCGGGTTTTTGTAGCTCCAAAGACCCTATCTTTTGTGCTTGTAGTCAGCTCTTTAGACCCCCATTTCAGAGTTCGGTGAGGCACACCCCCATCAAAAAATAATTTGAGTGCCCCCCCCCCCCCTAACCCTAACCCCCCCCCCCCCCCCCGGGGGGCTCAGCCTGCCAGCTGAGCTCCATGAATTTGTAGATTATTTTGAAGAGTTTCTTGTGATAGCGACACTGTGCCATTATGTGTCATTCCATTTTATTCATTGCTGCTTTGGTCATGTGTCATGAACTCGCCTCCAAATAGGGTGGCGCCGTTACATTTGGATTTTTTTTGCTACCATTTTCTTAGTTTTTTTCAAAACCTGAAAACCTTTCTTCACAAATTTTGTATCATTTTAAAGAGCTTTCAGAATGCTATCTATCTACAAAGTTTGAAAGGTATACCTCTTCCCAAAGTGGAGATACAGCTATTTAAAGGTTGGAGCAAGAGGGTGGCGCAGGAAGCGGCGCCTCAGGAAGCGGCGCCCCTGTACAAAGTCTATGGGAAAATGCCTCTCAAAGTGCCATTTTTCTTAAAACGTTAATAACTTTGTCAAAATTAGATGTATAGCAACAATGTTGGTATCAAATGAAAGCTAAAACATTGAACTTTAATGTCAAATGATTGGAAAGTGTTTTTGCCACATCAAATTGTAATTAAATCAACACAAACATAGAAAATTGGGGGTTTCCTGTACAGACTCTATGGGGACAAAATCTTGACCGATACAAATTTGTGAACTCTAGGTAAAAACGTTAATATTTTCAAAAATAAAAGGTTTCAGAATACAAATTTGGTATCAAATTTCATGTTTTGGTTAATGTGAACAATTAACTGTACACCTAGTGTTATTTCTGAGTGCATATTTGGGTTCCTTGGGTAATTTCCTTTCAGAAAATGTATAGTTTTGATAGGGTAGGGGGTCTTCCTCAGAAAATATTTGCTCTCAACTGTAACATTGTCCCGCAGAAGCCCAAAACGGCATGTAACGCAAAAGGAGGCGACCTCACGACGCATGACCCTTTACATTATCTGCAACTCCTGCTTTGAATTAAATATTAGTCTGCCGCTGCATTTCAGCACCTTTGTTCTAGCACCCAGAATGGACCAGCTGCTACCCACCCTCATCACTATTCTTCTTATCAGTTCTCTTTGACTGGTCCCTTTTACATTTCCACATTTAATTAACTTTCTCCGAACTAAGTAGTAAAATATTTGTAATATTCCTGTGTACTTGTATGCCATTGGTAATAAATGGACCCAAATAGTACATTTTATGTCCCCTAGAGTTGATATCAACCCGGTTCCCATAGGCAATTGGTACTGTAGGCAACATTTGAATAACATTTCTCAAACTCTCAGTTCAACTCAATTTTAATCAAAACCACAATTGTTTGTTATTTCTGTCCCTAGCTCTCAGAAAGAATCAGCTCGCACCCCTGTGCTGGGTGATGCCAGCCCAGTTTGATGAGTTTCTGGTGACAGCCGATGCCTTGGGAACAGACGTCAGGTGGGTCTTCAAGTCACCTAGTCCAGGGGGAGCCATTCAGGTCCTCCAACCAACCAGGGATAGAGACTTCGCCAGAATCAAGCAGTAAGTGTTATTTGATAGCTGTTAAAAGTAATGATGATGGGGATGATGATGATGATGATGAACATGATGGTGATGATGATGATGATGGTGGTGGTGGTGATGATGATGTTGATTTTGATGATGATGATGATGAGGATGACAATGATGTTGATGATGACGATGGCAAATTGTATGCTTACATCACATCCCAGATATTTAGTTATTCAAGTATTTATTATATCTTCTCTTTTTTGCTTTCTTTTTTCCAGATATAGAAGCCAAAGAGCAGTGGTCCAGCAGTACTTCCCCAACCCCCTCCTCATCTTTGGGTCTCCAGTCAACATCCGGGCCTACGTCCTGGTGACGTCCCTCAACCCACTCAGGGCCTATGTACATTCCCAGGGACTGGTCTTCTTCAGGCAGGACTACCAGAAGGGATTTACCAAGGTAAGATTGGGGACTTTTGGGGTAGCACAAATTATGAATTTGTGAAGGTCTTTACAAACAAATGGAATTCACAGATTTATGTCCTGGTGAATTCATTGGGTCTCCAGTCAACATCCGAGGCCTACGTCCTGGTGACATCCCTCAACCCACTCAGAGCCTACGTACATTCCCAGGGACTGGTCTTCTTCAGGCAAGACTACCAGAAGGATTTTACCAAAGTGAGATCCTAAAGAAGAAAGGGAGGATGGGAAATGCATGTTGTATATGTTATGGTTTTAGGTCTGTAATAATAACAACTCAGGGCTAATGTCCTACTGAAATCCCTCAACCCACTGAGGGCCTACGTCCATTGGCAAGGACTGGTCTTATTCAGGCAGGACTATTAGAAGGGATTACCAAGGTAAGCTCTTTGGGATTGATCAGAAAGGTTGAGGGCTGGCTGAATTATAGTTCTGTGGTTTCAAGTCCAGTGTTTGAAAATCATACAATAGCCTGTTGCTGTACTGTTCTATGTTGATGTGTGCCATGTTCATTTGTTTATTTTTTTTCTCAATATTTTCCCTTTGTTCTTTAGATCCCAAGTAGAGCCTGGTCCCTGGCCCAGTTCAGACAGTACTTGGTCCACTCATTTGGATCCCAAGTTGCCAGTATGGCATTCAAGAACATGGAGACGGTGATAGTTGAAACACTTCTTGTCGCTGAGCCATCTCTTGTTGCAGATTTCGCACAGTTTTCCCATCCATGGGAGGATCCATATAGGTAAACTATTTATTAAATGTTTATGTTTTCTGGTTATCTAGGTGAACACCTTCTTTTTTTTTAAAGTATTATAAGATTATAAGATTTTGTTTACAGTATTATACAGTATTATAAGATTTTATAAGTATTATAAGAAAATCAACCTTAGCCATACAATGCTGATATACAATAAATATGTGAAACTTGTAACCGTGATAGTATCTTAGAGCCTTTGATATCAAAGTGTAGTCAAAGGTTGTCTGTCTGTTTGTGTTTAAAGCGACAGGCTTATATTTAATATCCATACATTGTTTGTATGTTGAGCTTCTACTGTGCCATCGCTCTTGTTAACTTGTTTCCCACTCAAATTTGAAAATCCCTTACAGCTGGAACACCCTGTTCCTGTAAACAATAGGTTTATCAAATGTTCCATCTATTTTCATTTTAGGTGTGAGAACTGTTACCAGCTTCTTGGCTTTGACATTATATTCAACTCAACTCTTCACCCCATCGTTGTGGAGGTAAGAAATCAACAAATGTGTGTGACCAAGGCCCCATTGCAGAAAGAGATACAATCGATTGTAAGTTGCAATTAATCGTAAGTCAGATCACGTGTTCTAGATGCGCAAATCTGATTGGTTGAAACGCGTACATTTGCTGACTTACTATCAATCGTAACTTACAATCGATTGTATCTCTTTCTGCAACGGGGCCCTGGTGTTATTGCATTTCTTTCGCTTCTCTACATACATGTAAAACCAGGTATTATCCTATTTCATCTTTCTGGATACCTCAAGCATTCTAATGGTCATTAATGGAATTTGTTGATATAGTAAAATCTTGGAAATTAAGTTGGAAAGAATAGCCCCAAGTATTAACAAAAAATGTATGTCAGGCAAGCTTCAGATTCAGCTGTTCTAAAAATTGGGAGTAGGTCAGTAGGATGATCTTTGTCTTGTGGTGTATGTCTGTGATATAAATATATGGTTCATGACAGGCTCCCAGCTTGCTGTGAGAAGAAAATAAACAACAATATATTTAAATTTATGTGCAAATAGGTTTTTGTTTTCTACCACAGGTTTCAAGACAACCTCTTCCCAGCACAGCGATGCAGGCCAACAGTGAGCAAGCTGCTCACTCAAAGAAACAATTGTAGAAGAGACTATCTCATCGCTTTTGTCAACGACAGCAAAACAGTGCAACATATCACTTTACAATTTTTACAATTTTACATTTTACAAAGTATAAACTAGGGTGAAGCTTCCTTAAATTTGAAAACTTAAGTAAATGATTATTTTGTTCATAGGTTACAGGACAGCCTCACTTCCAGCGCAGCGATGCGGGTCAACAGTGGGCCAGCAACTCACTCAAAGAAACGACTGTAGAAGAGACTATCGCATTGCTCTTCTCAATCAAGCAGGCCAGTAGAGATGTTGCAAGAGCTTTTAAGAGTCTTCCCAAGGATGTTGCGTTTGAGGTAAATACCTATTTCTTAATCAGTTCAGGACTGTTTGATTTTGCTATAACATGTATTTTTCCATAGACCCACACCCAATTATTTTCATGACCAGTCCTGAGTGGGTTTATATTTGATAGTAAGTCCAGTTGAAAAGATTAAATTTTGTTTATATGAACTCTTCCTGGATAAACCAATATCTACATCATCATACTTAATTTGTGTGTAAGATTGTAATGTTATACTGATTTGTGAATGGGTCTGGGAAAATGCTCTCAATCCATCCTTAGAAGGTAGTATGCTAGTCCTTGTTAGTCATACATTTTTACCACATTTTGGCCGGCATCTGGTTTGGGGTAGCTCATCAGGGAATAGGATTTAAATCACAATGTCAGCAATCTCCCAAATATTGTACATTCTTAGGCAATTCTGTAGAAGTATTATGCAGTATTTAATGTTCAACCTTCAAATGAAAACTGATTATGTAATTGTATTATTTAGTGTGATAATTTCTAGTTATTACATTGTATTTTTATAAGATTTCCTTCTTTTATTTACATATTGTATCAAACCACTTACTACTTCTTTTCTTTAGAAATTTGGCTGCAGCAATGCAACAGAGTTATGCCTCGGTAATGCAGACCTGGAGTTCTTGATCACCGCCAGGAGAGAAAAGCTTAGTATGGGGAGCTTTAGACAGGTAAGATAAAAATCAATAAAGTTAATTTAAAGTTATTTTAAGTTCATTAAAGTTAATTTAAGTTAATATCTTCCCCCTGCCATTGAGCACATATAGCCGTTTCTTTAGCCCTATGCCATGTGTATAAGTAGTGAAGGCAGTAGGAATTTTTTTTAAAGGCTTTGGTCTTCATCCGGGTGAAGCCTATTTTGTTTGCTCATTTAATTTGTATTTATTTTTTACTGGTCATTTTCCTCCCATGTTTGTAGATTTGTTTATGCTTTTGTTAATTATCCTCATGATGCTGATTATGGTTTCTTCGTCTCCATTTTAAAACCTCCACAAACAAAGTGGCTGGAGTCATTATCTCTATGATTGTTTTGTTTTTCATTTTTGTTTGTTGTTATTTTAATGAATGTTAATTATCTATAGCTGTACCCATCGGCAGACATGGAGAAGTACACCCAGCTCCTGCTGGAGCTGGACCGCTTCCTCCCCTCCCCCAACGCCCTCCACACCCAGCCCCACCCCCAGCAGAGCAGCCAGGGTGGGGGCGGGAGTGAGCACCCCACCCCTACCAATCACCGGTCCCCTGGGACCCGCCACTCCACCAAAGAGCTCCATCCCATCCTGGTTGCCTTGGAGGATTATTATCTGGAGGAGAGGAGGGTAGATCTGGAAGCTGGAGGAGGAGATGGAGGAGTGAGGTTGAAGTCAGAGACCATGGACGGGAGGAGTGGGGAGAGCCAGTCGCAAAACCTCATCAGAAACTTCTTCGGTCTACGGCAGCATCAGACAAACTTGAATGTGAAGGAACCGCAATGCAGTGAAGGTAACCTCTCTTCTATTTTTTGACACAAATAAGGTTGTAGAAATTACTATGTAATTTAGATTATATTCCAGGTATTTAAAAGTATTTGTGGATCTCTCTGTAATGTTCCATAAAAATAAATCATCATATAAAATCATAATTAATCTTTAGATTCTGGTTGAATTATTTGTTATATCATTTGAACTACTTTTCAATTATATACTGAATGCCATCTTTAAAATCTAGACAGCAAATTATATTGCTTTATATTACAAGCTTTCAAGTGCAAATGCACAAACATTCAACAAATATCTTTTATTCTTTTACTTCTAACTTCTTTTCAGACCAAAAGTCGATGCCATATCTAGCCACCCTGTACACCTATCCTGGTTTGAATATGACCTTTGACCCTCGGACCATGGATTATCACACAGAAGTGTTGTACGATCAGGTCGTCATCCAGGTCGGTGCATTTGCAATGAGCTGCGACTGCGAAGCAAGATTGGAGGATAAGTTTGGAATTTCCAGGTAAAAATACTTCTTGTAACTTTTTAAAAATGTTCAAGACCATGTTATCATTCAAAATCGTTGTGAAACTGTGTACTTAGAAGGTTAAATTTCCTTTATTATTACGGCACAAAGTGATTTGACATTTTTTTATTGTTTATTATTCCATCTAGATTTTGTTATATTTCGTGAACTGAATAACTTTCACATATTATCTACCAAGTTTTATATTAAAATATAAAAATTGGTACCTGAATGCAACATGAGGTGTTATAGATAACTTGATTGAATATTAGATACATGGGGTCAAAGGTCACTAGCAATTGTATGTGCAAAATAAAACAATTAGCTCAATATCTTAAGTATTATGTGACAGGTTGGCATTTTGAGGAACAGATGTTTTGATTACTTCATAATTATTTCCATATCTTTTCCATATAGGCCTGCAAATTTCACCCTAGGTCTTGGGGACAACCGCATCAATGTGTATGTAGTTGATATAACCCACTCTGAGCCCTGGGTGTTGAATACATACACACTTCATATACGAAGGCAGCATGTGATAAGCAGTCATCAAGAGGAACATTTGGATGTTGAACAGAGGCACGCTGTTTGTACCCTAGTTCAGGTAATTATGACAGCACCTACTCACTGTTGGCTTGAATTCACGTAGGTTGTTTCAATTAACACCATAATATGAATTTTTAAATGCCCACAATTCTATGGAGCGCAGCATAGATTCATTTCCGAAATGATGGTGTAAATTTGTAATAGTATCTAATTAATTTGTTTTTCTTCTGGCATTACACCATTATTACCCTGGTCTTAGGATACTATACCAGCGCTCACACGTTTTGTGCACCATCTCACTCCCGGGAAGCATTCATTTCAATAGGCTTATACATGTATAACAATAGTCTTAAATACATACAAATTCATCCTTGCAATTGAATCTTCGACGTGAGAAGATCATTTATACAAAGGCTTTTGTCTCCTCCCATTTTCTTTTCACTAGGGTAGAGAGCACAGTAATCATGAATAGTGTTCTTGCTGAAAGTCAATTTAAATCTGAATCCCATGATTAGAAAGAGAAGATTCTACCATCTTGTCCCACTACAAACTCTATTAAAACTCTTTTATAATTGTCATTCTTTACATAAATTGTAGGATTGTGAGTTGCCTTTCCTGTTGTCTCACTCCTGTGGGTTGAGGCTTCTGCCTGATGTTAACTGGTCAGAGGTCGTATCCATGGCAACAGAGTTACCTGTCTGCGATAGTGGTGATGCTCCTGGTGAGAGTCCGTTTAGAATTAAAAGTTTTGTATTGGTTTTGATTATTTGTGTTCAGTATGTGTTAGTTAATTTCATGATATTTTAAAATATGGGGTTGAACACTGATGTAAATCCGTACATTATACCTTTTGTTCAGGGGGTGATCTATTTAGCCCCCCCCCCCCCCCCCCCACCCCCTCCTGATTAAAATAATTTCCTGCATTTCTACGCCTTTGGTTTTGAAAATAACATTCAGGATTTGAGACTAAGATTTTAAGTATTTGTATTTTATCTATTTAGTTCTTTATCTGTAATTTTGTTAAACAGTTCTATTCCCCACATATTTCATGTTGGTGTTACTTAGGCCAGTGGCTGGTGCCATGTGAGGGATGTTCAGACAGCAGGTCATGTGACTGGCAGCAGGCAAGATGGCAGCCTCATGAATGTCGGCATAGAGAGCTGAACAGGGCAGAGATAAGAGAGTGTTTAACAGATAAAAAGGTAACTTGAAATTATAATTATTCAATTTTAAAATTGTAGTTATTCACTCCAAATAATCATTATTTCTAATGAAAAGTTGGCAATTCAAGTGATCCTGTCAACCAGGGGAAGAATAATAAGTGATATTTGTATCTTGCTATTTTAGTAAGGTGAAGCAGTTAGTATTTAAAAAAAACATTACTTGAATATTCAATTTCATTATTGAGGTCTTTTTTTTCAGACCAATTTACATTCTAATCTGACCTGAAGATTTGATACAAATCCCAAAAATGTGAGGAAAGTGTCTCTCACAGTTTTTATGCCTCCGCCAACGAAGTGGCCGGAGGCATTATGTTTTCGGGTTGTCCGTCCGTCCGTCCGTCCGTCCGTCCGTCCGTCCGTCCGTCCGTCCGTACGTACGTCCGTACGTACGTCCGTCCGTCCGTACGTACGTCCCGTTTTCGTTCTCGCGATATCTCAAGAACCGGTTGACGGATCAATTTCAAACTTAGTATGAGTGTACATGTTGGGGTGACAATGATCTGATTAGATTTTAGGGGTCATGAGGTCAAAGGTCAAGGTCACAGGACTCAATATATATGCAAAAATGCCTCGTTCTCGCGATATCTCAAGAACAGGTTGACGGATCAAATTCAAACTTGGTAATAGTGTAGATATTGGGGTGGCAATGATCTGATTAGATTTTGGGGTTCATGAGGTCAAAGGTCAAGGTCACAGGACTTGATGTATGCGCAAAAATGCCTCGTTCTTGCGATATCTCAAGAACCGGTTGACGGATCAATTTCAAACTTGGTATGAGTGTACATATCGGGGTGCCACTGATCTGATTAGATTTAGGGGGTCATGAGGTCAAAGGTCAAGGTCACAGGACTCAATATGTATGCGAAAATGGCTTGTAATGGCAAAATTTCAAGAACTGAATGTCAGATTTCAATCAAACTCGGTACCTGAATGTATCATAAAGAGTCAACGTAGCTGTAAAATGTTGGGGTCATGAGGTTGAGGTCAAGGTCACGGGACTCATTATACATGCAAAAAAGCTTGTAATGCCAAAATCTCAAGAACTAAATGTCAGATTTCAATCAAACTTGGTACCTGAATGTTTTTTAGGGAGCCATCAAAGATTGGGGTCATATGGTCAAGGTCACAGGACTCAAAATATTTAAAAAAATTAAATCAGTGCATGTTAATAAGGGCTTGATATTAAAATCGCGTGATAGCGGAGGCATAATTTTCGATTGCGCGCAATCGAAGATCCATCTAGTTTAATCTAAAATATTTTTCTTTTTAGCAATGAGAGAAATAAACTACCCTGATCCTATTACATTCTTTCAGATCTTCTTTATCGGTGACTCCACCAACCGCGGTATCATGTACTACCTCATGGAGCGAGTAAACGGCTCCCTCTACGAGTGGGACAAGACACACGACACCAAGCTCTACGCAAACCTCAACGACGGTCGCACAGCAGCCAGCTTCTCATATTACCCTCAATTCTGGTTGCCTGCAGCAGAGAGGCCAGTCTTTGACAGTACGCTGTACAGTCTATTGCGGCAGCCAGGCGGGCCTGTGTTGACAAATGATTCGCGGACAGTCATTGTCGTGGGCGGTGTACACTGGCTTGCTGTTCACCACCTTAACGTTCTTGACCAAGTCCTAGAGAGGTTTGTAGCCAAACAGTTATTGTAAAATGTTGTTTAGTCAATCATGTTAGAAAAATATAAGGTTTATTCATGTTCATTCACTATCAGTACTTACTGTTTTTAATAAATCTGATATTAAACATTTTTTTCTTTCTGTTCCTCAGATTTTTTGTCTATTATATGTGAAATTAATATGAACATTTAAGGTTTATTTATGTTATGATTGTTACTTATTGCATTATTTGTTACCATTGATTCAAGTTAAATCTGCTATGCATCTTCTGTTGTTCTTTTCTTCAGGCTTGGTTTAACTGGAGTGCAGAAGGTGGTCAAGGGTCTTGGTGCAGGCTTCCACCAACCAGTAGACGGGATCCACTGCCTAACTCTGGTAAGTCTATTGTCATCTTCCTTTCCTGTTGGCTTATCACAGTAAGGAATTCCACAGTGGTTTAAGGATTAAATTCTGTTCCTCAGGCTTGGTTTAACCAGAGTGCAGAATGTAGTCAAGGGTCTTGATGCAGGCTTCCACCAACCAGTAGACGGGATCCACTGCCTAACTCTGGTAAGTCTATTGTCATCTTCCTTTCCTGTTGGCTTATCACAGGATTAAATTCTGTTCCTCATGCTTGGTTTAACAGGAGTGCAGAAGGTAGTCAAGGGTCTTGGTGCAGGCTTCCATCAACCAGTGGACGGGATCCACTGCCTAACTCTGGTAAGTCTACTATCACCTTTTTCTTTCCAATTTGGGATAATCCCAGCAGATTAAATGTCTTCATATCCCCGTAATTGATTCCACAGTGGATTAAATCTGTTCTTCAGACGTGGTTTATGACTTGACAAGGATATGTCTTGGTCTGCCCTCCACCTTCTTGCCATCCCTGTGAGTTCTCTCTACTTTGGTTGTGATATCGAATTTGCTTCTGAGGATCTCTTGCACCATCTCGACACAATCCTCCCTCTCTTCGGGTCGGGGCTCTCGGATCCCGACAAGCCGGACATTATTTCTCCTTGAGAAACGCTCGCCCTTGTTTGCAGCTTCTGTGTTCTTCACTGCCTTAACCCCTTACCTACGGGAACCGAGTGGGCTATGTACAAAGTCTATGGGGATTTCAGAATCTCGAAGGCAACCGGTTAAGTTGTAGTTAGTATATTTCTCTTTTCATCTCGTTCATTTGCCTCTGCATGGACTTCTGCTGGTTGTGGAGCTCATCCACATGACACTGTCGCTCAAAGAGTAGTGCTGCGCTCAGGTGGTCCTCCACGTCACAAAGCTTTGAAGCGAGACTGTCCACCGTCTTTTTTAACATTGTCTCAAACTTCTTGGTTCTCCATCAAAAGTATGTCTCGAGCTGGGGTGAAAGGGTATCTTCACGGTTGACTGCATCGAGCTGTGCACTGGACGAAGTGCATTGACCCAAGGTGATGTTGGGGCTTGATGGTGGTGGCATTTCTACTGGGCAAGATCCAGGTACGTTGCAGGACTGTGGTGCTAGTTATGTGCTCTGGACTGGCCTTTTTTGGAGGTAGACTCCGTTGCCATGGCCGCAACTCCAGTTTTGTTGCCTGGGCTACGGGAAGGTTTAGATACTGTAGATCGTTTTTCACCTGTTGCCATCAATGCTGTTTTCTTGTCGTCATCGCCCGACTCATGTTGCACAATATACAATGTATATACCAGGAGATAGAAGAACTCGTAAATGTGATTTCAAAATGATATTTACAAGACTGTCTAAAAACAGCAAAAAATGTGACAAATTTGAAGAGGCCCTAAAATCCTTTATTAAATAAATGACATGGGTGTCACTTTTTGTTTGCTCTCCTTAAGAAATTATGGTTCAACCTTATTGTCCATGTTTTGCTCCCTGAACAAGCCAAACAGCAGATGAAGTTTGCATCACCATGGAGTCCGGGAACATGCTGTCGTGCCCGGCTTTGAATTAGTAGAAACTTTTTAAACCATCATTTTTACTTGATTGTGTTGTAGAATTAATTGCTAATAATAAATTGCAGTTAAAATGTGTTTTTTTTTTTTTTTTTGTTACTTCCAATTAGGCTGAACAGAGGAAAGTGTACTTGCACAATCGGGGAGTGAGGGATCATGCGGTAGAGCTAGGCTTTGACTTTGTGGACACCTTCAACATGACGATGGCCAGATATGGGGACTTCTTGGAGGGGAAATGTGCCTGTCACTTCCACAAGGTAAGCAAAATATCTTCTTCTTTTTTATTACAAAAATTATTTGGTAAGGTATATGTTTCCAAACATCTAGTTTAGGTGCAAATATTTAAGGTTCTGTACCAAAAGAAATCTATTTTGATTTGTTGGTGTGTAGAGGCGGTTAATAATGATGATGGCCAAATATGGAGATTCTTTGAGAGGGAAAATGTGTCGACCATTTCTATCCTTTCTACTCTACTACATTGTATATTAGCTGAAATTTGATAAAGGGTTTAATATTTAAGAAACTTTGCAGTCTTTAGATGTGAGTTTGGATGTTGATATCCAGATAGTGAGACATTTTGGGGAAGGAAATATGCCTTTTATTTCCTACAGGGCAAGCAAAATAATAATAATGATATACTCAATTTATATAGTTCCTATCTCATCATCATCTCTGAGTGCTTTACAATGATAATATCACCCCAGTCATCAGACACACTCAAAATCAATCTGCACATGATGTACACTTTCTATTACCTTGGGAGCAAGGCATTCTGGCAGCCATAGGGCGCACTCAATGTTATACAAGTACAATTGCATACATGTTCCACTCCTACCGGAACCCCATTAAATGGGAATACAGTGTTCAAATTCGAGATCTCATGATTGGAAAGCGTGTGCGTGCTCTACCAATCTTGCCACATCATGTCCACAAATATGATGCTGTAATTGAGATGTTATGACCCATCAACAAAGTGCACAGTTCACACTACTTTGTAATGCCTCCAGCAATCTAGCTATTTGACTAGAAAATGTGAATCAATTTGGAAAAGTCATGCCTCAATTAATTCAGATTTAGATGCAATGTAAATTTGATACTTAACCCATTGACTCCTAGCCAGGATGATACCCTAGTTGAAGTTTTTGGTAGCATGCATTGCATACCAAATCAAATTAGTCTTGTATGGGTTAAAGCATTTCCTCAGACTTGATGTCATGAACAAAATAAACAAACATTTCTGGACGCCAATTTCAAAATGTTCACAGTAATTTTGTTGGTTGTGCCTGTAGGAGTGAACCGCAATGAAACGTGATTCATCTGGGAAAAGTCAAATACAATGATATTTTTAAGGACATTTTGCACAACTGCAGTCAACAGTGTGTGTTATTTGCTAATATTGGAAGAAGTTCTCATGCATTTTTGAAGCCTTTTCCGTGATGAATTTACCCCTAAAATTATTATAATAGGGTTGCCTAAAGGGGTATCCAGCTGTGAACATAACACCATATCAAATTTGTCATGAAGAAATCAAAATGTAGGCATCTTAAGTTGGGAGTACATGCAAAGTGCAGTTTCTTGGGTAGAAATGTAACCCTTCGGGCCCAGCCTAAGAATACATAATTGAACTTTGACCTATCACACACACATCCGGAATTCAGGCTCACTGCAAACTCAATGTCACCATGAAAGTTCATCTGTATTTAGTGTTTTGCACAAATTATTGGAAGGCTAAAAAGCTTGTAAAGGCATTTGGAGTCAAATACTTTTAAACAACATTTCTATAAAAAGGCTATTTATTGCAAATTTGTGTTGCTTTATTTGTGACAGGTACTGTACTGCTGAGCTACAGGGATGAGATTTATTTTATCTCCAACTCATTTCTTTTACCATCATTTTCTATAACTCTCCCTCCAATCTCTAACATCTCTAACATACAATACAGATGGAAGAATTTTTCCCAAAGAGAACACAAGAGGGCTCACTACCAGAGACAACTGCAACAATTGTTAGGAGTATTGATGAACAATTCGCCCATACATGTAGATACCATCTAACTGGGTGCAATTACAGTGGTGCTCAACAATCTTGCTTTATGTTTGTTCTTTGATTTGTTCATTTATTTCCTTTTTTCTATTGTGAACTTTTAGGAATTAAATAATGATAATACACTGTAAATAAGATATTTATAGTGCTTTATACAATGACTCAATCATATAAAATAAATAATCTACCTACAAACAATTTCTCTCTACTAACCTCCCAACTTGCAGGTGGAAGAAATTGTCCCAACAAGTGTCCCAACAAGAACACAAGAGGGCTCACTACTAAAGACAGCTCCTTCCAAACAATCAGCTATCGTAGGACTTGATGAGCAAGTTGCCCATATATACCACGTAACTGGACAGATCAACGCAGTATACTCTGAAATCTTGCTATAAACTTCTTTCTTAATTAGTTTATTTTTTTATTATTTTCTGTTTTACTAGGTAGAAGAAGTTGTTTCAGAGAGAACACAAGAGGGCTCACTGCCAAAGATATTTTCCTCCAAACAATTTGCTGATGAGCAAATGTCCCATAGATACCACGTTACAGTACAGATCAACACAGTATACTCCAAAATCTTGCTATAAACTTCTTTCTTAATTAGTCTATTTTTGTTATTTTTCTGTTTTACTAGGTGGAAGAAGTTGTTCCAGAGAGAACAAGAGAGGGCTCACCACCAAAGACGACAGCTAACAGAGAACTTGCTGAGCAAGTTGCCCATAGATACCACGTTACTGGAAAGATCAACGCAGTATACTCCGAAATCTTGCTTGGGCAGATCTGTGGAAAGGGGAGGAGGTGACACTGAAGACAAGATAAACTTTTGTAAAAACTAGAATCAAACAAAAAGCAATATTTTCTCATTGGACCAAAGTTTATATGATGTATAAGGTGTATAAGGTGTTGAGTTATTGAGACTTGATATGTTTCAGTTGCCTGAAACAGTCCGGTTCTAAAAAGATGAGTTTGTAGTATATTTCATTTATATTCTTTTAAAGTATAAAATGAAGTTCTAAAAAAGCTCTCCCTTTGTAGAATATCCGGTGATTATTATTGTGTTTGCATATTGCAACTAAAGATACTTGCCATAACATGATACAATCATGTCATTTTTTTTTATTCACACTTGACAAACATTATATTGGAATCCACATCAGTATTAGTATTTCTTATCAATTGAAAGTACTTGTTCTTATATCCCTTACCCCTCTCTTAAAGGGACTGTCCGCCTTTTGCAAGCCAAATTTCAAAAGTTGCGAGGTTATTGTCTTATATGAAAGAAAATGTCATTTAACAGCATGCCTGAAAAAATTAGGGCTTGAAATCTCTTTTTCGTGGAGTTATAGACCTCAAAATAATAAAACGACACAGTGCGTTTAATTGTGAATTATACGAGTATTCACCCAGTGCGAAATTTCGCTCACGGCGCATTCCACGGAGTACCACGTTGCTGTGCATGACCACTACGTGACCCGCGCACAGATTGTGATCGAACAACGGCGTAAGCGAATACTAAACAAAATAACCAAAACACGCTAAAAACTGACTACATGTAATTGTATATTCTTCATTTTCGAGACCTTTTCCGTGACATACCTTTACAAATGTCGGCTTCACAATACAAGAATAAGTACAATATTGTTATAATATAAACTCCTTTATTGACCGATATATAGTTTGGTGGAGGGGCGCATTCGTTTTTCATTCGTAGAATCCAAATTACAGGGCTGTTCGATCGTAATTTTTGTGTCTGTGTTACATTCATCCTCATCCGTCTACTGGAAACTGTTCAGACGATTTGTAAAAGGCGGACAGTCCCTTTAAATATAAGAATAAATTCCATCCATTATTTGAAATCTAGATCAGTTAAAATACTGTACATCTAATTGTAGGAATTCTATATTTATGAAAAAGCTGAAAAAACATGCATACCTCTAATCTAAGAGCCTAAATGGATTTTAAGCTCAAATATGATATAACGTAGTGGATAATATGTTTATACTAAGCCTATATTGTGTTGACGTAATAAAAATGTGTAATTACACAAGTATATTGAAGAACATAATGAAAATTTATGTCCTCAATGGGGATGAATTATAGTAACATTTTGTGTAAAGTAATTCAAATATCAAAATACATTATATGAATGTATGTAGCAATTACACTCATGAAAATTGTATTAATTATGTTATCATATTTATTATAATTATTGTGCTTATGATAATTTGACTGGGGATTAGTCAGTATCCTGGAAAATACAGATGAATGCATTAGTCATTTTTATTCAAAGTTTAGACACAGTTTTCATTTTAAATACCTCTTTGAGTATGAATTATGCATTGTTGAAGTGTTCAACCTCTTTGTTAGTGCCTTGATTATACATGTATGATTGTTGTATTCATACATGTATGTAGTGATTAAATAGTTCACACGTAAAGTGATCCATTAACTTTATATTTTTCCCCAAAATTATTATTTGAGACTTCAATCACATACCAATTTCATTCTTAGATTCTTGAGAATGATATGTGAGATTTTCATAGTAAAAGATTGTTTTTTACATAATAAAAAAGAAGAGAAAATCAATGTCTTATTTTATCCCTATAGTTCGCGCAAAGTATCCAAATTTGGATACGATTGAGCATCCAAATTCAGATACCGTTGACTACGGTCGAAAGCGTCTATGGACACTTTCAAATTCAATCTTAAATATCTCCATAATTCAGGAGACATTTGAAAAATCAAAATCCATTTCATTCTTCTGGTACCGTAAGCTAAACAACAATGTACAAGAGAAGTGTGAAAGCTCCAAACATTTTTGGTTGAATTTTACAAAATTAATGGATCTCTTTAACTTAGATTTGTAGACTTATATTATATATGTTTTTAGAAAGAACCACTAGTTTTAGAAGAAAAAATATATAAATGTTTGATATGTTACATGCAATGATGGTGCTATTACTGTACAGAAGAGTCTATATTTCATACCAAACTGTATTGCCATAAAAAGTGTATATTTTATCTACCATGTTTTATCATAATTATGTCAACATTTAGTGCCAAAAGTAGAATCATTTGTGTCAACAATGTGAATAAATCATGTACTGTAACATTGTCCAAATCCTCAAAATCCAATTCTAGCAGTTTCCTCATACCTTGTTGTATTTGTATCAACAATAAAAGCATGGGACAGGTTTCGGTTTTTCAAATTTCCCTTTCGTTAAAAGGATATAATATTTACGATTGAAGTGTTCAGATGTTAAATTATCCACTGGACCGCAAAAACCGTGTACAAAGTGAGTGCAATGAGTTAGTGAATATCACTTTGCATTTTTGCTCATTACTCGGACATATAATGTTCATTTAACTTGATATTTTCACACAAAACCCAGTGGACATATGAGATAACAACAATATACATTGTATCAACCATTCATCACTTTTTGAACATGTCAACAAAGTTACTAGATCCCTTTATTAAGGCTGAAGTAGAGGACATTTCTGTTTGCCATAGGTTAGTAAAAAAATGTTTAGGAACTGTGTTCTCTGGCCTTTATCTTGCAATCTCCTTAATAATAATTTGCCTGTGTTGCAACCTAATTATCAATGGTATTTGACAATATATGTAGTATGTACTTTTTATTAGATCAACAATTTATTATTCAATTTTCACAGAATTATAGTAACTAGTAAGCATGTTTTCATAAACACAAGCAACTCATTCATTCTTAAACCTCCTAGAGGTGACAAAAGAGGGGAATTTGTTTTTCACGTCAGAAAAAATGTATTTGTTATTCTCATAATGAATGATATACATCAAATATGGCCTCAAGGGATTATATGAGGGAAAAGGGAGATAAAGAAAGGTGGTTAAACAACCTACATGCAGAGGAAAAGAAGAGAATATACATGAGGGTAAAGATAAAGGGGGTTGAACAACTCTTAGCCGGAACAACATATTTATGTGTTTATTGAACTCTGTTATTATCAATATCTGTTTCATTTTTGTTTGTGCTTCTCAAATTGTGATGAATAAAGGTGAGATTAGTATTACTTTTTAATAATTCTGATTATACTGTAACTACAAAATTGCAATTGAATAGTTTGTTTATAACAGGTGGGAGATTGTATCAAAGTGGTGTAGATTTAATTGAATTTATCGATTTTAAGTCTCGCGGGAAATAATGAATTGAGATTTTGTTATTCCTCTTTTCATAATCGCGGATAAATTAGTCAAGATCACCAACAGATTAAATGCTCATTCTTCTTTGTTACATATGACACCCTGAGGGCGAAGTAGAAAATGACCCGCTTTGCTTTTGATTGGAGGTATGCACAGCTCAATTTCATATGCATGTACAGTCAAACCTGTGTATACTGAATACCCAGGGGAAACAACAAAGGTGGCCACTGTAAACAGGTGACCTCTACATACAGTTTCTATCACATTGGATAGTCGAACCAAGAAATTAAACCTCCTTGGTCGAACTTGTATATAGTGACTATGGGACAAAAGAAAAGTGGCCACTGTAGACAGGTGTATAGCCTCTATAGACAGGTTCCACAGCACTCTTTCTCTTAGCAAGGGGTCTCTTTTAGTGGCCCTATACCGAGGGAAACAAGAAAAGTGGCCACTGTAGACAGGTAACCCCTATAGCAGAGATGCCAACCTTTCCGTTTTTGCCGTATTTGTTACGTTTTTTCACGCAAAATACGGCAGTACGTTTTCCCCTAATAAAATACGTTTTCTTGAGAAAAAAAAAAGAAAAAAAAAAACGATTTTTTTTTTTTTTTTTTTTTTTTTTTTTTTTTTTTTTTTTTTTTTTTTTTCTGGTACTCCCTATAGAAACGATCGGAAAACGGCAACAAAATTTACGTTGAACCCTGATTAACTATTACTCCAGATACATATTTGAAATATAACACAAATAAAATGAACAAACTTATACAAACGCTGGTGTGATCGACCGAACCAACTTTTATTTTAATGTGTGCGTAAAGGGTATTTTTGCTGCGCGAATTTGCTTCGCGAAAAAATATGTTTTTTTGCCTCTAAAGGTTGGCAGCTCTAAAAATACTTTTTTTTGGTTCAAAATACTGTTTTTTACCTCTCAGAATACTTTTTTTGGTTTGTGAAGGTTGGCATCTCTGCTATAGACAGGTTCCATAGCAGTTTTTCTCTTGGCAAGGGGTCTCTTTTAGTGGCCACTATATGCAGGTTGACTGCTATAGACAGGTGGCTGCTAGAACAGGTTTTACCGCATTTTTGTCTTTTCCTGAGTCATTTGTTCCCTATTTTTTGTTTGACTATCTATCTCTCCTGTATTTGTTTTTTTAATTAATTGATATTTAAATTATTTGTTTTCCATTTCACTGTTCGTTCTTTGTCTCTCAGGTATAACACATCTACATTTCACCATTTGTATTGTTATTTATTTCATATTTTCTTATTTCTTTCTTATCCTTTTTTTTTCTTTCATTCTCATTGTTTTATCATTCAGGTATAAGTTAACATTTCATCATTTGTATTGCTATTTATGTTTGCAGTTAAATGCTGTTTGGTTTGAATGGTTATTCATTTTCTGCAATCTGCATGGTAATTCTTTCATTTGTGTATCTTGTTTCATATCATTCCATATTTTCCTGTCATCGTTTTTCCTACTTTCATTTCATCTCATTGTCAACATGTTACGTCACCAAAAAGTATTATAGATTTTGTGCATCATTGTGAGACAATTAAGTTGTTTTCATACGACGTCTTTAATTTGTTGTATTTCTTAGTAAAAAAAGTGTATCTATCATTACGTACATTTGTATTTATTCATCTGTCTTCTCACTTAGATTTGTTTGCATTATGATCCATGACTCTAAAGACTTCTTTCAATTCTTTGCGATACTTTTAAAATATGAAAATATTTCCTTGATCCTGACCTTTTTAAGCGTCATTTTAAAAATATGATTATTTCAATATACTAATCTTATTTGATGATTTCCTCTGACTTTCAGGGTCGTTTGGCGATCACTGTAGATAATCTTTGGTCTGTATTATTATATCAATAATCCCAGATCGGCTTATTCTCTCCCCTTATCAATGGATCACAAATCCAGGTTTCTAGGAAAGCATTTGATTCCATGATCGCATATACAAATTGCGTTCCACTTCCACATCCATATCCATTTTGGAGATGTTTGATTTCGTCAGAGAAGGAAATAATATGGAAGTCGTGCAAGCAGTGGCATAACGAGGGTCAAACCAGGGGGTCAAAGTTTCCTAGAAAGGGGTGTGGGGTAATTCCCCTCCTTCCCCTACCCCCCAAAAGATACTAGTATTTATTTCTGTATCTGTGTATTTTTATCCACAGAGGGGTTTTGCAGTTGAATTTAATTGAATTTAATTTAATTTATTTCTGAGGTGATAGTTCTACTAACCCTTTCAGCAACCCCATTTGTAGCCCCCCCCCCCAAAAAAAAAAAAAAAAATTAAAAAGGGATGAGGTGGATCAAATACCCCCACCCACCCCACCTCCCATCACTCTCCAAATAAAACGAAACATCATGAATATCTTGTGTTCTCCACAGAGGTTTTGGGCAATTACTATAAGGATAACTGTCCCTTACTCCGTTTGTCCCCACCCTTTAAGCAATCCCACTGCTTGTTGTAACTTGTTTCTTGATCTCTACTGGAGACGAGAACTGGGTCACTTTATCCCCTCCCCGAAAATTGAAAAAATAGGTCTATAACTGGGAGGAGATCCCCTGCAGAAAGATGTGATTAAGAGCAACCTTAGGCCCCTGTATCAGTTTCCTATATCATCACCCTCCCAATTCTGATCGCTCAATTTCACAATCCTTGGAAGGGAAATAGGAAACATATTATTATTATTATTATTGGGAACTGCCAAGATGCCATGATAACATAAATGGAAGCAGTAATAATACAACTGAATATTCCTTGGTGTATATAAATGCTCTTACGTTTTCCCCAGTTTACTTTACCTACACAAAATGTATATGTTTGCGGCACGTTAAGAAAACATTTTACTTCAGTTTCAAAATACAAAGGATTTTATCTTTCTTATTCCCGACACTAATTGATTCAAGTCTTTAATCAGGTACTGTAATTGCTTGTGAAGGGTTTACATCCATCTTTGTTCAAGCCTATCGGTTTCTACTACTAGTAATTGGCCAGTATGCTTCACTCCGATTCTCCAAAAGTTATGTTTTTACTTTTTCCTCTCCTCAACTCTGTTCAAAGTTTCTGACAAACTCTTTCGTTGCCAGTTTATAGACCACGCGTATAGATTTTGTTTGTTTTGTTGGGGAGGCAGTTCTCACTGTATGCAAATCATTCGCAAATCTTGTAAACAATGAGTGCTTAGTAACTAGAAAGTTTGTCATATATGCCTGCCATATTAGCTGTTTACCGTGGTTACTAAGCGTTACCCTCCATAGCCACTCGATATGTTTTCAATACAACTTTTACTCCATACATTCATGTTTAAAGTGGCTAATGGTTGTCATGGGATATCTTTTGTTCACTCTAACAGAACAATGTATCCACCTTCACTTTAAAGGCATTTCAAGTCGATGTAAACGAGAATAACAAGTAAAGAAGTAAAAAGAACTTTTTAAATTCTTACAATTCAGTGAATGTCAAGTAGAAGTCAATGTCAGTACAAATTACCCTTGTTTGCACATGCTCAAACATAATAAAGGCCCATAGCTTATTCAAATGAGGCGCCACACAGGTACAAATAGTCGCATACTAAATTTGACATCACAAACCATAAAAACTGGATGCTATCATGCTATAACATGGATTCAAGATGATGATTTCTAACATTGTATACAATACATGAAATGCTGTGAGTATTTCATGTTAATTCATAATTGTGAGTGTTCAAGCAATTGTCTTCGAACCTCGTTGTGTTGCTTGTCTTGTATTATAAACACGATCTTTCATCGTGTATAGTGCCTTTAGAATCATCGATGTAAACTGTTTCTGTTATTAACTATGTAATTATGCAGCTATAATGATGTGTGCTTTTTTATATTTTTCCTTTATTTATTCCACGATTTCGTGTTTTAGAATATATGTTTTCACTCTTTTAAATGTATTTTATACATGTGTAGGATCCATGTTGAGAAACTACTGTGTATGTTCAATTCATAGATAAAGTCGGGTGTCAATTACTTTTATTTCATTCTGATGTACTTCAGAGGAACGCTTTAATAAGATTTATCACCTGACTTAGTACATCAGTACATCAGCTGCCATGTAACATTTTTGGATGTTACATGGCAATTCAGATGATAAAACAGTTGTTAACTTTGCTGTCGGGAAAATCGTGGAATGTTCCCCTCGGGATTTTAAATGCTATTTCGTGAAGAAAATAAGTCCCTCGACTATACGTCTCGGGACTTATTTACTCTTCCCTCAATAGCATTTAAAATCACTCGGGAGTGGAACATTCCGTGCTTTTCCCTCCACCACCAGTTAACAACTGTATAATGTTACATGAAACTGTTGGATTGTTTACATGCTTATCAATGTATAACATGTAAATGATAATGTCGAAATGTTGAATTGTTATACATGTCTCATTCAATCGTTCCGCTGAACTCAATTCTTATGCATCTCTTTTTTATTTGTAGTAGTTTTACCATTTCATTTATACCATGAATTTATTGTATGTAATAAATGTTGTACCGGCATATTGCCTTCAAACCAACGATTAAAACAGTCATTTTTGTCTTGATTTCAAATTTGAAATACTCACACACATGAAAGTACAGTAAATTAAGTCGGGTGTGCTATATATGCAATTCCTTAGCAAGTAGTATGACAAATGAAATGGACATACCAGACGAAATAAAATTAACAATTACAAATTAATTCCTCACGGGGGGGGGGGGGGGGGGGGGGCAGTAATATCCTTGGGGTGGGGGCAGTTCACCCCTCTACCCCTGCAGACCCCTGACCCCCCCCCCCCCCCTTCTACTGAAACACCAGTATGTAAAATTCGTGTATCATGTTGCCCTTTAGCCTTGTCTTTTAGCCTCCCAGGGCGATAATTTCGCGAAATGTTGGGGGAGTTTTTGCGATAATTGAAACCGACAGGCTTCCACTGTGTTAAATAGGTAGCCGGTATGGGGCCGCTTACGTCTCATTTGCAACTGGCACACCTAAACGTTTACATTTACAGATATTTACAGATCACAGTTTCATGGGATTTCAAATAAAATGTGTACATCTTCTTTATTAAGAAAACAAATTTGCACGACTTTTACCAACAGGTTTCTACTGCGAAGTAGCTGCATGGTATGGGGTCGCTTACATCTAATTTGCGATTGGCACTCCGTGGATATTCCAAATAAAATATTTACAAAATATTTGCAAGGGGTAACCAAATCGTTTCTTTTTGAATTTGTAATATGTAAAATGTTTATAAAAGATGGTGTTTACACGACTTATTCCAATGCAGGTATAATGACTGCGGCACTTACATACATTTACAGAAATATTTACTAAGGTGTGTATAAACATAGTCTATATACTTGTGTCCTATAGTTTCACCCATAGGTGTATGAGGCGGGGGGCCGGATGCTGCCAGGAGTTTTGAAAATGGCAATATTCGGACAAAAAGCACTTTGAATTTGGGCAAAGCATGTCATATTATAGGGCAAAACCATGTCATATTCGAGCAAAACATGTCATATTCGGGTAAATCATACGCAAAATAATGTCACATTCAGGCAAAATCATGTTACGTTCGGGCAAATTCATGTAATTTTAGGGCAATATAAAGAATTTTCGGGCAAAAACATTTCATACTCTGGCAAAATCGTGTTTTTTCCGGGCTAAACCATTACAAAAACCACAATTTTGGGCATTTGTTTTTTTGCTTGTCGGGTGAAACACGTGTAGGATAATTATTCGGGCAAAAGACCTTGAGCAGCCCCCTTGAGGAAAATGTGTTCCTATACGCCCGTGGTTTCATTGTGTTATTCTCCTTCGTCATCCGAATCATCCATGCTCAGTCCTTCTCTCTGCCCACTGCATCTGTGACTATGACCTATTTTAGTTTCCTCGTTTACATTTTGCGTCAGTTTCAGAAGATAAAAATGATAATGAGAAGTTTTGATTCACTCCGCTGTTGATAACCATTGGAATCGTCACCATTTTTTATTTTTTATTTCTCGGCTTGTTAGCACATCCTTTGTTCTTTGACATCATGCCTTCAAAAGAGTGGCGTAGCTACGCACGGGGTCTGTGCCCCCCCCCCCCCCCCCTCCCTCAATAATTTTGAACACACAACAACAAAACATGAGGGGAACGTTAAAACAAAGATACATAAGGTGTGTCCCCCGCCTCCTTTATTGTTGACACTCGGATCAGTCTGAACACGCTACACCACTGCTTCAAAGTGAAAATGATAATACTTTCTGATGGAATATTATTGTTCTTCTTCTCAGAACAACACACAAAGACAAATTTCGTGGTTGCCAAGTCTCTCGGAGATGGTAACTGTATCATTTTGGGATTTGTTAATGATTTATCAAGTTCCCGCCATGTGGGCATACCTCGTGTCGTCTGCTGCGCATCATCCCGCAGCGCGCGCAATACGACAGCACTTAGCGCGTAATTCGTCGCGCCGCTTCCACGTCCCGTGATCTCTCCGCCCGCCGGTGAGAAAATTGCAACAAACTCGCGAAGAAGGAGGAAAATTAAACGGAAACGTGAGGAAAATATATCTCATCTCATCAAAAAGGGGTGAGGGGGGGCTGAATTTCTCTAACTCCTTGATTTCTCTCCCAGGAAATTATCAAGTGAGCCGAAAAACAAACAGGAGGGGCGTCGATGTCGTGCTCAAACGGTTGCACGCAGCTTCACAAACCGAGCGGTTCCTTTGCGCAAATTGCCGGCGAAACCACTAACCCAGCGGGGTTTGCTGATCGTATTATGGTGGAAAAAAAGGAAAAGAAAAAAGAAGCAATAAGTATCTCGGTCCTAGTATGGGAAATGTGTTTCAGTGAGGGGAATTTTCATGTAAAGAAAGTATTTGGGGTCAGAAAAATGAAGAGTAGATTCGGGAAAGGAAATGGAACGAGAGCAAAAATGCAAAATGTTCGTATCTTTGCATACAAAATGATGGATCACGAAGGTGGTGTTGCTTTACTCTACCCCTACAGCCAGTTAAACTGCATTCTTAATCCTTTCATTAAGATTGGTGCTTATCCTCTGTTAAAACTAAGTCCGTGTAAATGGCTCCTCAATACGTAGTACTGTGAAGGTTAAAGTTACTGCGCTTGCATGCGCGGTATATTTCCATATTTCCATAATTTGCTATCAAGCACTCGCAAGTGCCGCGGGTCAATCTGCCTTTATTTTCATAAATCTGTATATTCTTTTATCGAAAATTAGATTTTCTATTCTTTTGAAGTGAAGTCCGCGTATAATCTTATAGAAAGGGAAATTGGACGTTGTTTCGTGAAGAGCGGCGTTGAGCTTGACGCCAGATCAGCCTAATAAATATGCTAAAATGTATATACGCTTGGTGTATGCTAAAACTTTTATCGTGGATGATGTAAGAATAATTTGTAGTTAACATTGGCTGCATCTATGGTATGCATAACTTACTTTATAGTCGCCATGAATAATTGCAGATATTGGCGCTATCTAATTTTACAGCTAGCAATTTCTCTAACCATGCGAAGATAAACGACTGAATGTTTGTCATTTTTTGAAAGGAAATAGAATGTTGAAAAATCCTACAGATGTAAAATGGTTTAACTGGTTACTTGTAATCTGTCTTTTTTAGTCAAGCTTTAGTTGATAAATGTTGAACACCGATCTATGATTTCACTTGCGGACAGCTACTCGAACCTGGGACCTTCGAGTGGTCTTAACATTCCTAGCCGCGTAACCATCTGCTCGCCTCGGAAGGACCCTTCACTTCCAAGTACTGTAATGTGTTCCGAGTGTTAGTTTAATCTCGTTGGACGCTATAATTATAATGTATACAGTTCATTATCGGGCAGGCTATTCGAACCTGTGACCTTCGAGTGGTTCCTTAAATTCCAAGCCGCGCAACCACTGGTCGCCTTGAACGACCCCTCACGTCCAACTACAATGATTTGATTGTTAGTTGAATGTCGTTGGACGCTACAGTTCATTACCGGGCATGCTATTCGAACCTGGGACCTTCAAATTGTCCCTAAAATTCCCAGCCGCGCAACCACCTCACTGCACCTGGTCGCCTTGAACCACCCTTCACTTCCAATTACTATTGCCAAATTAATGTCGTTGGACGCTACAGTTCAATGCTGGGCATGCTATTCGAACCTGGGACCTTCAAATTGTCCCCTAAAATTCCCAGCCGCGCAAACCACTGGTCGCCTTGAACAACCCTTCGCTTCCAATTACGTGTTCTCATTTGTACGCCGATGGACAAGTGCAATTTGCAGCAGGGGGGGGGGGGGGGGGGGGGTTATACAGTTGTGGTTAGCAACCCCGCCCCGTTCCCATGTAGCAAGAAACTATCCTTTAACCCTTTGCTTGCCACGAGTGCCGTTTGCGCAGATGTAAATTTATTATAATTATAATGATGACAATCAATGGGGTTTTACTGAACAGTTTTAATCATTTTAATAGTACAATGCTACTGCATATTTTCTTACACTAAATGTATTTATATATTGTTTAAAGAAAACAAAATCAATTATTTGGGACTTCTAACAAAAATTTAGATCAATAACTTCAAGGCTCCTTTATTAATGTTTGTATACACATTCATGCCGTTTGAGAAGAACTGTTTCAACAAGTCTACAAAGAAACGAACGGCTCTCCATAATAGTTAGGGTAAGGTTCAATCCCGGGGGGGGGGGGGGGGGGGGGTGGGGGGTGGGGGTACTCGAATTATTTTTTGAGGGGGGTGTGCCTCACGGAACTCTGAAATGGGGGTCTTAAGAGCTGACTACAAGCACAAAATATAGAGTCTTTTGAAGCTACAAAAACCCTGAAACGGGAGTTAAGGGGTCTAAGGAGCAGACTAAAACTACAAAATACATGGACTTGGAGCTACCAAAGACCTACGGAAACCCTCAAATGAACCAATTTTGGACCAATTTTGGTCCAAGAAGCTTAATAATGGACTTGGCGCTTCTCAACTACCTTGCCAAGTAATTCCGGGGGTCTATGGAGCGGCAATTTTTGAAAATCGGGTATCTTGAGAGCGACAATCGGGTGTGAAAACGGGGGGTCTTGTAAGCGGCAAATACCCGTATTACATTATACATGAGTGCCCCCCCCCCCCCCCGGGGTTCAAACTTACTAGAATCTTTATGAAACACCCCCCTCAGGCCCGTAGCCAGGATTTTTCAAAGGGGGGTGCGTAATTTACAAAAACGTGGCCGAGACCGAGAGCACTGGTTGAGTGTATAGAGAGGGTGGGGGGGGGGGGGGGGGGGGGGGGGGTGTCCGTCGCAAAAAAAATGTTGGTTTAGATGGTCAAGACCGATAAAAAGTGGACCCGAGACCAGTAAATTGTGGACCGAGACCGGCATAAAGTGAACCTTTCTGAATGGGGGGGTGGGGGGGGGGGGGGGGGGGGCGGTGTGTACTCATCCAACGCACCCCCCCCCCCCCCTCCCTGGCTACAGGCCTGCCCCTGGACCAGCGATCGGTCATCTTGTCCAGTTCGTTACGGGTCACGCGCGGTCACCAATTATACAACGACTTGTTGGACAATGTTTGACTTGATTCGTCACCGTCTTGACTCCAGGAAAACATACACGGATTGTGTCTCATGTTTAGAAGAATAACAACCCATGATCAGAGGAAAATTGGCTCTAAGGGAGCGGAACATGCCCAGCCTTGGATAAGTTGTAATGTGAAATTCGGTAGGTCGGGTGACAATTATTCTATCTTTAAACAAAATATTGTTGGAGGAAAAGAAAAATATGCTCGCAGTTAAATTTAAACAAATAGTTTAGTCTTCGGTTGACCGTTACATGCAGTCATTCTAATGATTAGCTTGCATGGAGAGAAACAGGATGGTCGTGAAGATTCTTTCACCATTTCGTATTATTATCCTTTGTATAAAGCATTGCCAAAGTAAGTCTACAAACGTTCAATATAATTACCATGTAAATGTGGGTTG
>JBAMJV010007622.1:2500-68709 GCA_037951105.1 Echinarachnius parma
GTCCTTCCGTTACTGTCCTTCCGTTACCGAACAGTGAAGCAATTATCTTTTTTGTAATTAATATACCAATAGACATATTTTTTTCAAATAAGTGTTGTAAATACTCTTAGATCATTAGGGAATGGACTATGAGCCAATATAACATGATAGTCCTCTTAACTTCACAGAGATGGATCAATAACTAAAGAACTTGAAAAATCCATGTCCATTTTGCTGTCCCTTCGTTACCGGCCTCATTAGTGTCCATATCTAATAAACGAAATGTAAACAAATAAATAAAATAAAAGAAATCAAAGGTGTGCCACCAAGAGTCTCAGAAATGTAATTTACAATGATGAATCATAAGCAGGATCCTGGAATTATTTGATTTAATTTCAAAAATTGCGTCCTAAATGTCCTTCCGTTACCGTGGAACTGCCCTTTGCAAGATATTCAAAATGTTGATAATTCATTGGACGGAAAAAACGAAATCCGTCCCATTTGTTACAATATTTACCTGAAGAAACAATGGGTCAGTGTGTAATGATATGTGTAGTTGTCATAATTGTTTATATATTCACATGCAGAAATCGCAACCGAATGTAATCCAGACGACCCCTTGAATGTGGCGTTTCGGGGCATCCTATCGACAACCCTCTCTGGTCGCACCTGCCAGAGGTGGACCGACCATGTGGACCGAACATGACCCTGGAGAACAACCCTTACACGGCATTGGGAGACCACAACTACTGCAGGAACCCAGACTGTGAACCGAAAGGAGGTGGGAGTACTGCGCAGTTGGCGTCAACAATCCGTCTTGCTCATCCAGTCCATAATCGCCTCATTGGGCGGACAGCGCCCCCTCCCCTCCCCCGAACACACAAGATACACCGACCCATCAACAACAGGACCCTGGAGAACTAACCTTACACGGCACTCGGAGACGACTTCTCCTTCAGGTACCAAGACTCTGAACCCAGTGGGGCCTGATGTTACACTACTACTTCAACCGTTACGGCGTACTTCGCAGTTGGCGTCAACAATCTTTCTTGCTCATTCAGCCCATAATCGCACCATTGGGCGGCACCCCCTCCTCTCCCGGACATACACACACCGACACATTAACAACATGACACTGGAGAACTAACCTTACATGGCACTGGGAGACAACTTCTCCTTCAGGAACCCAGACTTTGAACCCAGTGGGGTCTGATGTTACACTACTAATCCGACCGTTATGGAGTACTTCGCACTTGGCGTCAACAATCCGTCTTGCTCATTCATCCCATAAGCGCACCATTGAGCGGACACCCTCTCCTCTCCCCCGGACATACGAACACACCATCACATCAACAACCGGACCCTGGAGAACTAACCTTACACGGCACTGGGAGACGACTTCATCCACAGGAACCCAGGCTTTGAACCCAGTGGGGTCTGATGTTACAGTACTACTCCGACTGTTATGGAATACTGCGCAGTTGGCGTCAACAATCCGTCTTGCTCATTCATTCGTCTTACTCATAAATCATATATCATACAGATAAATGTATTGTACACGAGTAGAGGTAACAATAATTATTTATGCTATTATCAGTAACTATAAGCTAAAATGCAAGCTTTCAGTTTTAGCATGTACATTAACGATGCAGTGTTTCCATTCGCTGGTATTTGTAATTCTCTTATTGCAGATTACATACATATTATCCAGTTAAGATCGTTGGTATTAAAACTCTTTAAACAGATATCCAGTCAAAACATTTCGCACGATGAAGAAAAGACGTCATAAGACGTCATAAGAAAACTGTAAATGAGAATCGTATTTGCTCCTGTCTGGGTTCACCGATACTATGATTGTGTCATGAATATTACACATAAAACTTATATACTGAAATATTTTCTTAGTATATAAGTATAATTACGTCATTATAAGTAAATTGTTTTGATATTTATTTTTCATTACAATTGGTATTATAGTGACATTTTAACATTCTTAATCCATTCAATACTGGAATCCGGTGCACCATGTTTTATTTTATGGGAAATGCAGTATTTCGTATATATACCAAAGCGTGAACATGACGTCGATACCAAACATAATAATTGAACAAAACAATCGTGCGAGATGAGGTAGAGCAGCCCCGTTCATAAAAACATATCCAGTTAGAGGTTTGCATTTCAATATGAAATATTCACCCGAAACGGTTCCAAGTCATTGAATATGGCTACCTTGTTTATACTTTATCAATTAAACATATATTCGTTTCGCCTGAACAAAATATCACACAAATCATTCTAACTTTGCAGTAAAATTTGAATTCAATAGACTATCTCGTTGAATATGTAGGGCCTTATTCCAAAAGGCGCTAAATCCAATCTTGCAAATCTGGAGAAAATCAGATTTCTTTGTAAAACGTTGTATACACGCTTATGCCTATGGGAAAATGAACATGTAACGTTCCATATTTTGATTTTGATTGTGTGAATTGTCCTAAAATGTAAGTTGATCTCTAAATAGCTACTTACATGATTAATGTACTGATATTATAAACTTAATTTGTATGTAAAGTTTTGGAGCTAGGCTATAAATTTCACGTTTCTGCTTGGAGTCGATCGAAACAAAGAAAACACGATGAAAACACGATCCACATTTTAACGATAGTAAACAAATATACCATGCACTGAGAGTCTCTAGTTGAAAGTGTGGATTCCGAGGTGACAGGTGCATCTCTAGAATATTCTTTGGAACTTATTGATATTCACGGGTGAAAATATTCTGTATTTCTTTTTTTTAATTACTCTTTGGGAAATCTCGTCGAGCATCTTTCGCGAGCTAAAACAAGGCCTCTGCTCGCAGGGAAGTTTTATAACACGCATCTCTATGGGCTCAATATGATCACCCGGCGTCTATTTGACGTCATTCATGGTATAGCATTTACTATACCATAAATGACGTCACGTATAGCACATTTTTCTCCATGGGCATTACTATGTTTGGTCACATGATGCTATGTAGACCAATCACTGAACAGGATTTCATTAATGTAGGATATAATTACAGATATTTGTGTTAATGATTATGTTTGTTTGGCTGTTGCTATTTAATGAACTATGTTTATACATTGAATAATATTTAATGAAATTGGTTTAAAGGGACTGTCCCCCTTTTACAAATCGTCTGAACAGTTTCTAGTTGACGGATGGAGATAAACGCACACAAAAAATAAGATCGAACAGCCCTGTAATTTGGATTCTACGAATGAAAAACGAATGTGTCCCTCCATCAAACTATATATCGGTTAATAAAGGAGTTTAACTGATTTAGCATAATATTACAACAATATTGTACTTATTCTTGTAAAGATATTGTGAAGCCGACATTTGTAAAGGTATGTCACGGGAAAAATTCTAAAAAAAAAAAAGAAAAGAATATATAATTATGATGGGGGTACCAAATTTCGCGCAGTTAATTTTTAACACATCATTTCGACAAGAAATATACTGATTTGTATAATGATTGGTTCGAGCGCACACACACGTGTGCAGCCCTCCAACTGAGCTCCTAATTTTTTGTTATATTTTGAGTTTTTTGAGTTAAACTTTATCTTTTTTTTGTCATTAATGTTTTCTGTTATGTACTTAGGTTCTGCTAGACAATTTGTAGTATCTGTATTTCAAGTTTAAACATACAATATTGGTGTACATTTTTCATCATTGCTTTGCTTTGCTTTGAGTGTAGGCAAGAAGCCATATTTGCCTATATACACTACACTACATACAGCTCTAGCATATGTACAGCTTGTATGCACTGCTTGCTTGGATCAACTTGAATGCCTGGATTAGCATCTACACACAATGGGCCCCTTTCAGCTTGGACTCATTGTTATCCTGTGCCTGCATGCCAGTTTGATTGAACCTGAACATTATAGTGAAAAGCCAACAGCTCGTCCTTTTGTGCAGCAGGCTTTCACTAGAAAACACTTTCTAAAAGCATTGGTCCCAACCCGCCGTACTTGCAAGTGCGTGCTGTCTACTTGCAAAAACGTGGGCAAAATTTGGGTATCCGTACGTGGTGAGTACCGCCTCTGTACGGATTTGGGAGCACGCAGACACTCCGTAGCACTTTTAGTGCACGAGGAACTAGTTCGGGCTACGGATTCACCCCCAGTACGGGTGACGCGCGTGCCCTCTACAGCCAATGAGCGCACAACGCACTCACTCCGTGAGTCTTTTAACTTTTTTCCCACGGTCACTTGCTCTACGGACGGCGCACTTAGCACGTGCGTGCTGCGCACGTGATAAGTGCGTGGTCCGTGCTTACTCGGCACTTTTCCAGTTCAACTGTCCAATGAGCACACAGAATTCACGTGGACCGTACCGAGTAAGCACGTTGTAAGCACGTACAACTCACTTACCACGTGCGCAACGTACGATGCACGCAACCGCTCACGGCCAGGCGTGGCGCGCGGGCCACGTACTTACACCTTGCGCAACCGTGCAAGTGACGTGCGTTGACGTACTCCCTCCCTGGGACTTCTGGAGAACCTCGGAAGGTCGTCCTATATATACCCCCGACATCGGGCGGAAAAAACTCACGTTCATCGCACTTGCATGCACTTACAACATGCGAGTGAGTAAGGACACCGTACGTGAGCAGCATGTGTAAGTACGGCCTCCGTACGATTACGTGGCAATCGCACGGAGATCGTACGTTGTAAGCACGTTGTAAGCACGTACAACTCACTTGCCACGTACGCAACCGCTGACGGCCAGGCGTGGCGTGCGGGCCACGTACTTACACCTTGCGCAACCGTGCGAGTGACGTGCCCCCTCCCTGCTCTTGCCACTCTCTCCCCACGTTTTCAGAAAAACGTGGCGGCCGTGGCCTCCCCCCAAAAACGTACGGACTAAAAACACGCACGGTGGGTTGTGACCGAGGCTAAAGAGACGGATCCAATATATCGTGAATCACACAGCCTCTTTTCAACTTGAACTTCTACAAGCGGGTGACATTAACCCTTTCCCGGGCCCCGACAGGCTTGTCTCTCCTGCACCATCACCAACGCCTAGAGAAGGTGTCAACCTGCAGCATGGAGCACCTATTCAACAATGCATCAGATACAACCGGGCAGAGCTTCTACAGTGGAAGGGCCACACTGCACAACCACATCCCAGCGTGGATCATATCATCTCATCATTCGGACTCCAGCGGAACACCATCACACCACCTCGAACTCACCGGAGACGGAAAACAAGACGAAGTATGCGTGGTGGCCGCAAGAAGAAAGGTCAGCGCTCAACCCAGTCTCCTTCCGACCATCAAGATTACCTTAAACTCTGCTCTATAAACGTTCGTTCGGTAAGAAATAAATCTGCAGCTTTGTGTGATTTCATTTGTGATAGCAAGGCTGACTTGTATGCTATGACAGAAACATGGTTGTGTGACAATGACTCTGCAGTCATTAATGAATTTGTACCCAGAGGCTATCAATTTCTTCATCAACCTCGAACCAGTCGCCGTGGCGGTGGGACTGCTCTTCTTTTCAAAGAGAGTATAGATGCCCGTCAAGTTGTTTCTGGTGAAAAGGACTCTTTTGAATTTGCAGAATATCTAATTTTTGTTAATTCCTTTAAACTCAAGCTGATTAACATTTATAGACCACCATATTCTGACTCTCATCTTGTACCAATGACTGCTTTCTTGAATGAATTTAGTGATTTAATACAGTTGTATTTACTTTCTAATATACCGGTTATATTTACTGGAGATTTTAACATTCATGTAGATGTACAAGAGACAAAGTCATTTGTTGATTTACTTGAATCTGTGTGTTGTACTCAACATGTCAATTTTTGTACACATACGCATGGTCATACTCTTGACTTGCTTATATCTCGTCAATCTGATGAAGTTATTGTTGGGCAGCCTTGGCCCCATGACTCATTGCTATTAGATCATGTACCTGTAATGTGTCTCCTCAATTCATGTAAAGCACCTTTATCTTCCAGAACAATATCTTTCCGCAAGATTGCTTCTGTGGATATTGCTTCCATGAGGAAAGATGTTGCAGAAAGTGTCCTTTGCGTAGACCCTCCTAACAATCTTTTTGAATTAGCTTCATTATATGATGCTTCGCTTGGATCAATTTTGGATCGATATGCACCCATTGTAACTAAATCTGTAGTTTCTCATCCACAAGTACCTTGGTACACGGATGAAGTAAGAGTGGAAAAAAGGAAAAGAAGGAAAGCAGAAAAAGATGGCTGAAAACAAGGTCTCCCAAGATTTGGACATTTATAAAAGAGCTCGTAATAATACAATTTCTGTGATGAATGAAGCTCGACGTACACATTTCCTTGAGTTAATTGAGGAAAAAAGTGGAGATCAAAAAAGTCTTTTTAAGGTTGTTAAAGGGGTAGTTTAGTTTTGGTAGAGAGGGCGCTGCACATCCCAATTTGTTTGTGAAGTAATGAAAAACTGAGTGTCGAATTTGAGAGAACATGCAGTTTTAATGGTAGAATAAACTTTATTTGGTCAAAATCGGTCCAGAAACGGCTGAAATATCAATAAATATATCTGATCTTATAATTATTTGGGGCCTAAATAATTAGATGATTTTTTGAAAAAATTAAAAAAATGCTTACACTTTTTCAAAAATGTTCAAAAGCGGTTTTTAAATAGTTGTTGATGATCTCTCTATTTAATCATGATTTCAATAAAACATCACATGCATAATTTGGTATGACAAATGGTTAAAAACAATGCCTTTTTAGAGAGCGCCCTCTTGTGTTTTAATGGCCCTTTTTGAATGATAATGGGCTTTTTACTTAGTCGTTTGTAATTTTGTATACCTTTCGAGCATGGTGGAGTTATAACTATTAGTTTATAATGTTACTGTCCAGGTTTGGTTACTAAAATTCAGCCTTACCAAAACTGTACTACCCCTTTAAGTCTCTGTTGAATGTGTCAAGTCAAGATTCTATCTTACCTCGGTCTGTTGATAAATGTACGTTCGCTAATGAATTGGGCACTTACTTTCAAGATAAAGTGGTGAAAATTCATTTCGATATTCAAGTTTGTTTAAACAATTTACTTGGCAGTGATGATTCTTTGGTTGATATTGTTAACTCATCCTGCCATGTATTATTTCCCGATGGTTTATTGAATTTTAGAAACCTTTCTGAAATTGAGGTTAAGAAATTGATTGTAAATCTTAGTAAATCTTAGTGCATACAAACCTTGTACTTGAATGTATAGATACATTGCTTCCTCTGATTAATTAATATGTCACTTTCTAGTGGGCAGTTCCCATCTAAATGAAAGGGAGCCTTGGTTCAACCACTTTTGAAGAAACCTGGTCTAGAGCCTATTTTTTAGTAACCTTAGACCAATTAGTAATTTGCCTTACATAATTATCAAAGTTAGTTGAGGGTGCTGCCACTCAACAAATTTTGCAACACCTCGTGAGTCATTCACTTTTCCCACCTACCCAATCTGCATACAAACAATACCACAGTACTGAGACTGCTCTACTTAGAATAAAAAATGATTTTTTGATGGCCATGGACCAGCAAAAAGTAACTTTGTTAGTTTTGCTTGATTTAAGTGCCGCATTTGACACAATTGATCATAGCACATTGTTGAATACACTCCAAAGATCTGTTGGTATATATGATATTGTTTTGTTATGGATTAAATCATATCTTAGTGATAGAAAGCAAAGTATAAACATTGATGAAGTTGTTTCTGATGAAATTGCCGTCCCTCATGGTGTGCCTCAAGGTTGACGCCTCGGCCCCTTACTTTTTACACTCTACACGAGTAATTTGATAGGCCTGATTAAGAAGCATTTTCAAACTGTAAATTGTTATGCGGATAATACACAAATATATGTCTCTTTTGCACCAAGTGATATTGAGACGCAAGGTAGTATTCTAGTTTTGGAAAATTGTATTAAATTTATAAGATCTTGGATGCTCCACAATAAATTAAAATTGAACGACAGTAAAACAGAATTTTTGATTGTTGGAACACCCAGACAGGTTTCAAAATTAAATATTAGTAACATTAATGTTGGAAATTCTGTCGTTAGTTTATCGGGTGCGGTTCGTTATTCCGAAGGTTCGTTATTCCGAAGGTTCGTTATTCCGAACACGCAAATTTCCTATACCTGAGTGTTCGTTGATCCGAAACTGAAATAGGGTTCGTTAATCCGAACATTTGTTGCATTATTCCGAAGGTTCGTTATTCCGAAGGTTCGTTATTCCGAAGGTTCGTTATTCCGAAGGTTCGTTATTCCGAAATTTCGTTATTCCGAAGGTTTTTTTATTGCGAAGGTTCGTTATTCCGAAGGTTTGCTATTCCTAAAATGAAATTGGGTTCGTTATTCCGAAGGTTCGTTATTCCGAAGGTTCGCTATTCCTATAATGAAATCGGGTTCGTTATTCCGAAGATTCGTTAGTCCTAAAATGAAATAGGGTTCGTTATTCCGTAGGTTCGTTAGTCCGAAAATGAATTAGGGTTCGTTTATTCGAAAATGAAATAGGGTGTGTGTGCGTGTGTGTGTGTTTGTGCGTGTGTGCGTGTGTGTGTATGTGTATGTGTGTGTGTGTGTGTGTGTGTGTGTGTGTGTGTGTGTCCACTGGCGTAGTGGTGGGTGGGGGGGGGGGGGGGGGGTGTCATGGGCCCCCCTCCCAAATCAATTTAAATCATGGCTTGTATCTAATTTTTTATTTTTTAACATTGTTAAACTCTTTGATAGAACGTGTGAACTGCAGATTGACCAATGTCTACGGAAAATTAACGTTTTGTTGACTTAGCTGAAGAATTTAGGTGAACATTGTAAATACCAAGAACATGTAAGTTACATTGATGTGTAATATCTAGCCTAATTTCTGGAAACGTGACATTTTGAAGCAGTTTTTGTTAATGACTTGAAAGTTTCGTCATCACTCGTCATTCATCATAGTCCCACATATGCAAACGTTTGTATCTCGATCGCTGAAAGACTGTACTTGTTTGAAACCAAGATCCACAGCGTTCGGGCACGCGAATTTGGTCAAATGCACACGAACAATAGCCCTTTTAGCCACACCCATTGAGAAACCACTGTCAACAATCACGGTGTCCCATTGATAGTGCGAGCATATAGTGCAGGCCTTACTTACGTAACATGGCACCTCATAACAAACAGATTTCTCAAATTGTGAAAGAACTGATTGCCAACGATGAGTTCAAACAGGCGCTGTTTGAACTCGTTCAACAGGAGATGGAAGAGACAATACACAGAGTTGACAACATCGAAAAGAAGGGGCGAAAAACGGACACTCGAGTCACCAAGACCTTCGACGAGCTGTCCAACAAAATCAGGGAATGCACCACTGTAGAGAAAGCAGAGGCATCGATTCTCGATGCCGAAAACCAACTGAAAGAGCAATCAGTCCACATCAATAACCTCCAGAAGAAGCTACAGGAAAAAGCCAACCTCATCCAAAAGCTGGAGAATGAGATTAACAGCCTGGAACAGTACTCCAGGCGTGATTCGATCCGAATCTTCGGAATCCAAGAATCAAAAAACGAATCTGCGGATGACGTAGTTGTGGAAGTTGCGAAAAAGATCGGCGTTCCCCTACAGCGCACCGACATCGATACCAGTCATCGGGTCGGGGCACACAACGCCACCAACAGGAAAGGAGAACGCCCGATCATCGTGAAGCTTAAGGAACACCGAAAACGACAGGAGCTCTTGATGAACCGTCGAAAGCTCAAATCATCTGGCATCACAATCCAGGAAGACCTGACCCCCGAAAGCCGTGATCTTCTTCAGGAGGCGTACACAAAGTTCAAAGACAAGAAAGTAGCAGCGGCATGGTCTACAGATGGCAGGGTATTTGTAGCGCTGCCGTCAACTGGTCACACCACAGTGAAGAAACTGATCACCTGCTATGAAGACCTCAGAGCTCTGTGAAGTTCGATACTCACTCAGGTATCTGTACACTTGAAATCAGCAAACTCTAACAAATAATCAATATACTCAAAAACTGTAACTTTCAACAGATTCCAGTACACTCGAGAATTGATAAAGCACATAATAAATGACTCAAGAGTCAAGACTCATTTTAGATGAACAAACTCAATTGCATCAATACAATTATTTAATATGTTATGAACTTGTATTCACTTAGTTTCCAGAAAGGGCTAATTTTTAACGTTTTGAACCTAATACCGAGTATTATTAATTTTTTTTATCGTGGTAGCAGTAAGATTTGTGTTACTTTTCTTCAGTATTTTTGTTGAATGTTGTATGTTGAATGGTAAAACATCCGTGTAGTTGTAGTGAAAAACCTGTTAGGAAAAACCAGAAAGCATTATTATGTACAACATGCCTGAAATGGGTTCATATAAATTGTGGTCATGTATTGAAAAAACAGTATGAATGTATACAAAACAAATTTGAAAATTGGGAATGTCCGAAATGTTTATTTTTACATATGCCTTTTAGAGATGAGGAATATAGTGATTTAGACGATGGTAATAACGAAAGCATTCACGTGACAGTAGATCCTCACGAAGGTGATCTAGGCGATCAATTAGATGGTACTAACAATTTGGAGTTCCCAGTTGATAAAGGTATACAAATTGCACACTTAAATATACGAAGTTTAAGAAACAAGGTTATAGACTTACAGCAGCTTCTTATTAATAATCCTTATGATATATTATGCTTATCAGAAACGTGGTTGGATGAAAATATATCAGATAATTATGATCACAATACCGGGGTATAAATTTGAAAGAAGAGACAGAAGACAATTAGGTGGTGGAGTTGGATGTTATATTAAAGAAAAATAAACATACATAACAAGATTTGATTTAGAACCCAATGAATTAGAACTGATGTGGTTGGAGATCAAGAAGTCAAATGCAAGTTCACTATTTGTTGCTGTCACATATAGGAAACCCAATGAACATAATTTATATTTTGAACATTTAGAAAATACCATAGAAAACGTATTGTCGTTCTCAAATAATGTAATTTTATTAGGAGACTTTAATTGTAATATGCTAACAGAAAATGGACTATCAAAAAAAGTAAAAGAGTTATGTATTTCTATGCCAATGCAGCAATTGGTTAAACAACCGACACGAATCAATCCACATAGTAGTACGTTAATTGATTTGATAATTACATTAAATGTAGACAATATTGTTCAATCTGGAGTGCAATGTGTAGGGTTCAGTGACCATGCACTAGTGTACACAGTGTTAAAGGGAACGTGTAGATTGCTAAAGCCTAAAGTAAGCAAATTTAGATCATTTCGTTTTTTTGATAAAGACAAATTTATTAAAGACATACTTGAAGTAGACTGGAGTAAATTGTATTCTGATGATATCTCTGTAGAAGAGTTATGGATGGAATTTAAAACTAAATTTGTTGAATTGAGTAATATTCATGCTCCTTTTATTTCGGTTAGGAGAAAGCGCCATGGTGCACCATGGATAACTAATGAATATATATTATTAGCACGTGAACGCGACTATTTTAGAAAGAAATACTATCAAACTAAATCGCAATGTCACTGGGATAAATTTAAAGGCTTTAGAAATAAAGCAAACAATATGAATAAAAAGTTGAAGAGAAATTTTTATCAAAATGAATTTTTGGAATGTTGTAGTGACATTAAGACAAATTGGAAAATTTTGAAGAATCTCCTTCCAAACAAAAATGGAGCTATGGATGTAAAGTTGGTAATAGAAGGAAACATTATTACTGATGCTGAGGAAATAGCATCCAAACTAAATGTCGCTTTCAATGAAGTGAGTAATCGATTGAATGAAGGCGCCCAGCCTAGTGTTAGAGATATAAATGTTCTTGATACGTTATGCCAAACAGACAAGGAATTTAAATTTAAGGAAATATCTATTGAATTTGTTAGGAATGAATTAGAGAATATAAATTGTAAAAAGGCTGTTGGTGTGGATGGTCTACATCCTAAATTATTTAAGTTAGCTGTCGAATACATTGCAACTCCTTTAGCTCACATATTTAATAGATCTTTGATAACCTTTGACATTCCAATGGATTTTAAAACTGCACGTATCACACCGATACACAAAGGTGGTGCATTTGAAATAAGTAATTTTCGTCCAATCTCAATATTGCCAATTCTCTCTAAAATACTGGAAAAGGCTGTGCATAAACAACTGTATGATTTTTTAAATAACAATAAACTCTTACCAAAAGAGCAATCTGGTTTTAGACCATTACACTCAACAGCCACATGTGTGACTCATATAGTAGATTTTCTTTTACAAAATATGGATTCAGGTCAGTTAATAGGTGCCGTATTTTGCGTTTGATGTCATTCCATTACATTTGATTCTTGCGAAATTGTCTTTTTATGGTATCAGAAATGATGAATATAAGTGGTTTGAGTCTTATCTGTTAAGTAGAAAACATTGTGTATCAGTCCAAGGATGTTCAGGTAATTATTTAACTGTTCAGTCTGGTGTTCCACAAGGGTCAATTCTTGGCCCACTCATATTTTGTTTGTTTATAAATGATATATGTAAATTGAGTTTTAGTTCTCAATCAAAGATTTCACTTTATGCGGATGACACTGCTATCTTTAATAAGGATAGTGATCATTCTCAAATTCAAATTAATTTGCAAAGAGATTTTGACTTAATTGTAAAATGGCTTAAGTATAATGGTATGTATATTCACCCAGATAAAACTAAAGTGATTACTTTTGGTCCCAAAAGAAAGTTGCATAACCTCGTTCTTTCAATAAAATATAATTATAGTGAATTAGAAAACGTCAGTCATCTAAAATATCTTGGAGTTATACTCGACTCACAATTAGTTTGGTCAAAACATATTGAAACTATATGTCTGAAAATATCACGGTCTATAGCATGTATAAGACGGATAAAACATTTAGTTCCGAATAAAGTACTTATTAAATTATATTATGCACTCATTTTACCCTATATAGATTATTGTTGCACTGCATGGGGAAGCTGCTCAAAGGCAAATTTATCAAAGATACAGAAATTACAGAATAGATATGCAAGAGTTGTTTTAAATGTGGACCGCTTTACATCTAAGTGTTTTTTGTTAGCTACACTGAATTGGCAATCGGTGGAACAAAGAATAAAATATCATTATTGTGTAATCATGTATAAAGCTTTAAATAATTTGACTCCAGTGTATATTGAATTATTGATAGAACGGCGCACCACTCATTATGTAACTCGATACACATTGAGAATCCCTCTCACAGTACCTTATCCTCGTACCGGATATATGAAGAGGTCATTTGTCTATACAGGCAGTTCGCTATTTAATAAACTTCCTATTTCCATCCAATATAGTTCTTCATTAAGTATTTTTTAAAAGAAAAGTAGAAGTGCAATAAACATGTTATAAGTACATATTTATGACCCATTTTTACTGTTATATTTAAACTGGTTTTTACTATAATTCTCAGTTATAATGTATTTATCAGGTAGGGTGATTGGGGTAGATGAATGCATGTTGATGTATATATTTTGTATTGTATCTTTGTTTGTATTTCCATTTAATTTACGATGTTGTTTATTATTTAATGTATAGATTATGTTTTTAACTATATTGTAATATATATATTTATACGTCTCATACTGAACGGCCTACCCTGTATTTTTTTTAAAGAAAACATGAATAAATAAATAAATAAATTATTGGAAAAGAGAGTAAAAACTCAGAGTGCACAGTTTCAATTTTCAAAAAATGCCAAAGCTCCCTAACGGGGGGTGGGGTGGGGGGGACACCCCCCTCCCACACCCTCCCCCCCCCCCCCGCTCAGTTGCTTCGGTCCTTCAGGCTTGGTTGCTTCGCTCCCTCGCATTATCCGGTGGTGATGTAAACAATTTGTTGCTCATTACGCCACTCTATGTGTGTGTGTGTGTGTGTGTGGGGGGGGGGGGGGGGGGGGGGGGAATCATTTTTCCCTCCACAACCCCGTCCCAACTCTCAGGAATCCTGGCTATAAACCACTATGTAGAACGGGAAGGTATAAAGAACCCGATTGTCTCTCCCAACATGACCGGCTATATACGCATCCGCGTCCAAAAACAAATTATTTAAAAAACGGCAAAAGGGTATCACTATTACGGCACCTTTTCAGATGCAGTTGCGCCATTAAGGGCATGTTTTAAAACCATAACGCCATTTAGGGGTGTTAACTTAGGAAGATGTACTAAACCATTTAGGATACATTCCATATGCTGATGGACATGGGCATGATGGGTGGGTAAAATAAAATACAATTTGACTAGAATTGTAAAGCCACTCTTTGCCCTTCTCCCCCACCCCCCATGCAGCCACGGCAATTAGAGTAAGATTGATCCCCTTTCCCAAGTCCACACTGCTCAAAATCAAATCAACTCAATTCTTTTCTACGTCGTATTTATTTCATTTTAGGACTAACGAACCTTCGGAATAACGAACCCGATCTTATTTTCGGATCAACGAACCTTCGGAATAACGAACCTTCGGAATAACGAACCCGATTTTATTTTCGGATCAACGAACCTTCGGAATAACGAACCCGATTTTATTTTCGGATCAACGAACCTTCGGAATAACGAACCCGATTTTATTTTCGGATCAACGAACCTTCGGAATAACGAACCTTCGGAATAACGAACCTTCGGAATAACGAACCTTTGGAATAAAGAACCTTCGGAATAACTGAACCTTCGGAATAACGGACTGTAACCAAATTATCTAGCAAGGTGAGACATTTAGGTGTGTGGTTTGATACAGGTCTGAGCATGGAACAACATATTTCAAATACATGCAAAGCAGCCTTTTTTATGATTTATAGTGCTCGTCGTATACGAAAATACTTGGGTTAGAAAAGTGCCGAGACACTTATACATGCATTTATAAGTAGTAAAATTGATTATTGTAATAGTTTGTTGTTTCTTTTGCCTGATACGCAATTAATGAAACTGCAGCGAGTACAAAATGCATGTGCCAGACTTGTTTGTAACTCGTCAAAGTTTTGTCATATCACTCCTTTGCTGAAAACATTACATTGGTTGCCTGTTAAACAACGTATTATTTATACAATTTTGTTGATTGTGTATAAAGAAATGCATGGTCAAGCCCCAAGTTATATAATTGATTTACTTTCGTTGCATTCACATTCTCATTATAATTTGAGAAGCTCACGTGATACACTACTCTTGGAGTTACCCAAATTTTCTGCCAAAACAAAGATAACATTGGGAGATCGTGCATTTGTTTGTGTGTGTGTGGGGGGGGGGGGGGGGGGGGGGGGAGGCGGGGGGGAATCATTTTTTCCTCCACAACCCCGTCCCAACTCTCAGGAATCCTGGCTATAAACCACTATGTAGAACGGGAAGGTATAAAGAACCCGATTGTCTCTCCCAACATGACCGGCTATATACGCATCCCCGTCCAAAAACAAATTATTTAAAAAACGGCAAAAGGGTATCACTATTACGGCACCTTTTCAGATGCAGTTGCGCCATTAAGGGCATGTTTTAAAACCATAACGCCATTTAGGGGTGTTAACTTAGGAAGATGTACTAAACCATTTAGGATACATTCCATATGCTGATGGACATGGGCATGATGGGTGGGTAAAATAAAATACAATTTGACTAGAATTGTAAAGCCACTCTTTGCCCCCCTCCCCTTCTCCCCCACCCCCCATGCAGCCACGGCAATTAGAGTAAGATTGATCCCCTTTCCCAAGTCCACACTGCTCAAAATCAAATCAACTCAATTATTTTCTACGTCGTATTTATTTCATTTTAGGACTAACGAACCTTCGGAATAACGAACCCGATCTTATTTTCGGATCAACGAACCTTCGGAATAACGAACCCGATTTTATTTTCGGATCAACGAACCTTCGGAATAACGAACCTGATTTTATTTTCGGATCAACGAACCTTCGGAATAACGAACCCGATTTTATTTTCGGATCAACGAAGCTTCGGAATAACGAACCTTCGAAATAACGAACCTTCGGAATAACGAACCCGATTTTATTTTCGGATCAACGAACCTTCGGAATAACGAACCTTCGGAATAACGAACCTTCGGAATAACGAACCTTCGGAATAACTGAACCTTCGGAATAACGGACTGTAACCAGTTTATCTAGCAAGGTGAGACATTTAGGTGTGTGGTTTGATACAGGTCTGAGCATGGAACAACATATTTCAAATACATGCAAAGCAGCCTTTTTTATGATTTATAGTGTTCGTCGTATACGAAAATACTTGGGTTAGAAAAGTGGCGAGACACTTATACATGCATTTATAAGTAGTAAAATTGATTATTGTAATAGTTTGTTGTATGGTTTGCCTGATACGCAATTAATGAAACTGCAGCGAGTACAAAATGCATGTGCCAGACTTGTTTGTAACTCGTCAAAGTTTTGTCATATCACTCCTTTGCTGAAAACATTACATTGGTTGCCTGTTAAACAACGTATTATTTTTAAAATTTTGTTGATTGTGTATAAAGAAATGCATGGTCAATCCCCAAGTTATATAATTGATTTACTTTCGTTGCATTCACATTCTCATTATAATTTGAGAAGCTCACGTGATACACTACTCTTGGAGTTACCCAAATTTTCTGCCAAAACAAAGATAACATTGGGAGATCGTGCATTTGTTTGTGTCGCCCCGAAACTATGGAACAGCTTACCATATTATTTGAGAAAAATTGAAACTATTGATACATTTAAGTCTACGCTAAAAACTCATTTGTTTAAGCAGGCCTTTCCATAAGATGGTTTGTTTGTACGTTCTGGTTCTTGTACGTTATTTATTTATTTATTTATTTATTTTTCACTTAAAAAGGAGCTTCTTATAAGCCCAGTAGAGTATATATTTATAGTAGCTGCGCTATACAAATGTTCGTATTATTATGATTTTAATACCAGTTTATTCAGAATATTCTGTAGTATAATAAACATTTTTTGGTTTTAAGATCACTTAATTTAAATAAACTTATTTCGGCCTGTTTTTGAAACCCTTCCATTTTTATTGACCAAAAAAAAAGGGGTCCAAACTTCGCGCAGCAGTTTTCCCATTCATTTGTACGCGCATTTAAAAGCCAATTGTAGCTGTTTTCTGTCATTTTTGAGGCACTTTCAGGCGTGTGGAGCTGTATGCATAATCACTGCGCGAATTTAACTGCGCGCAGTTTGGTACCCCTACCATACATGTAAATATTTTTTGCTCTTGTTTTTTTTTTCCTCTACTGCATTGATATTTTAATATCTGTTGTGCATTCTCTTGATAGTAACATTTCCTTGGTCAATTCATAGCTTGCGATTGACATTGTTTTCTTTCTTTTACTTGTTTATTATTATTATATATACGTCGCGATTGCGTTTTATTATTTGTTTTTGTTTGCTAAATACCGTCTTCACATCATATTATAATAATTATTTAGCCCCCATAATTATGAAAGTTAAGTATATTACTATATTGATTCTGGAATAGTTCATTTTTACAAACTTACTTTAGATTATTATGTATAGTTTCCTACTAACTTGTTGGTATCACTGTTCATTTATTTGGTCATCATTGCATAACGACTCTTAATGTAATATCACATTTTAGTAAAGGTATAGGGAAATTAAATTTGACAAGACCGAGTTTATCATCTCAATGTTCTTCACATTTTTGAAAGTTTATATTTTTGATCGATTTTAAATTTGCAATGAACTTACTTCCTGTTTGTTTTATGTTACATGTTAGTTTTTCTTATATTGTTTATCAATGTTGTGATATATGTTTTTGAATATCTGTATATAGATCTGTATATATTTGTTATATTGTGCTAAATGTGATTTTTCTTCAATACCCTACGACAGGGTGACATGAGAAATAAAACATTCAACATTGAACATTGAACATTGAACATGTAGTCAGTTTAAGCGAGGTTTGGTTATTTTGATTAGTAATCGCTTACCCATTGTTCTTTGTGCGCGGGTCACGTAGCTAGCGCGGGTCACATATGGGTCACGCATAGCGCTGTGGCAATCCGTGGAATCCGTGAGGGAACTTTCTCGACGGGCTAATACACGTATAATGCACAATTAACCGTTGGACGATGGTTTATTAGATTTAGGTCTATAACTCCACGAAAAAGAGATTTCAAGCCCTAATTTTTTCAGGCATGCTATTAAATGACATTTTTTTTTTTCTTCATAAAATTATAAGACAATAACCTCGCAACTTATGAAATTTGGCTTGCAAAAGAGGGGACTGTTTCTTTAAAATGTAAGAGTAATACAATTTTAAATGTTGATATTATTTCAAATATAAAATGTAAATTTGATGTAATTTCTGTGTGGTAAAAGTCTATTGAATTTCCTTTGGTTTTTAATTACGATGTAAAAAGTGTGATTGTTATTGCTTTTCGTTAAAGTGCCATTACAGTTATAACAGCTTATTAAATCGTAAGAGATTGTCAAACTGTCAAATACATATATTTAGTATATACGTACATATTTATTGTATGAATGTTGGCAAAAAGGGACGAGTACCAATAGTTTATGGTAAAATTTATGAATTTATATGTTCGAAACTATTGTGAGAGTGACTGGACCATCCATGTTGTAAAATCTGGAAAGGTTGGTTTTGCCAAATGGCAAGGGTAGTTATGTTTTATAGTGGCGGAACTGTTGCGTGTGGAAATACAATTATGGTAGACAGGATAAGTGCATTATGAATGCAAAATTAAGATGACCAGGGCCCCGTTGCAGAATGAGTTACAATCGATTGTAAAATTGCAATTAATTACAAGTCAGAAAATGTGTAGCATCTTTAAATATATATCAAATAGAGCTGTTTATGTAATAACAGTTGTGTGCTTTTTTCAAATTTGACACTCAGTTTGTCATTACCTAACAACACATTATTTATCGAGGCCCCCTCTATACCCAGACTGAACTATCCCATTAAAGAGGACCAACACGCAAAGAACACCACGGGCATACATGTTTTGGTACCGTGTCTGATAATAAATAGATGGCCAACTATTGTAAAGCGGTGTGTGATTTACAAATAATGCAATTAATCACCAACATTTACGGAACCAACAGGGCCTTTAGTTCCGTAAGCGCCAAACATTTGAAAGTGCGCCTTTTCTATACACGTATGGAGAATATTAACAAGGAAGACGCGTACGTCCTATAAACGTACTGTGCTCACAAAAAAGAAGGAATTACAATGTAATTCCCGGTATACACACTTGCCCCCCTAAAACAACAACAACAATCTCACACCAACAACAAACAATCCAACCCCCAAAAAAGAAGAAAACAAACGTAAAGGGATACTTGCCACAATCAAAAAACACGATGACTATTGACGGTAAGGGCATCTTTTAGAAAGGAAAATTATATCAAGAACAGTAATTTTGCTCCAGTTGTTTTTATTTTAGGGTGTCTTAAGTGACACAAAAATAGCCCACGTTTGCATAGGATATCATTGTTAGATAAAAAGATCAATTTTCAGAATAGGCTCCCCAGCCTGGCAGGTTGAATGTACTTATTAGGCTAATTGTACAACTATATGGCGGCAACTTAGATGCGCCATATGGACGACTGTTCAAAACAAAACAAGACTGGTGGCGCTACACATTTTCTTGTTTAGCTCGCATCCTGCAAGGGCGAGATTTAGGGCATGAACAACAAATACCGATCGAACCTTGACAATTTTTAAGGCCAAAAGGGAATTCAAATTTATTGTATTGTCCTAGTTTCTGGTCTTTCCTGGTGTTAAGTAATTAATAATGGCGGCCTCCAGTGTTCGCATAAATAGTGGTAAATCCTATAGAGTTTTCACATTTTTCTTCCAAAGCAGAAATCTGAGTCGGAGTAATGTTACATATAATAAACAGGAATATTACGATGTATAAAGTAGTTTAAATTCTTTTCTTGAGTTGCATTGCCCTTTAAAGTTTATCTCTTATTAATAACTGGTTATATATATCATTGTTTTGCCTTGCAATAGTACTATTATTATGTTTTAAGGGCTGGTCCCATTGTATGTCATTATATTATTTATTGTAATGGTTAATTGTTAATAAGAAAATTTAGCATCAATGTAAAGCACTTATATCTTGGTTGAAATTTATTTTTTAGCATCGTTTAATTTGTTATGCTTATTAGTAATATTTTATTTTAGTTCAATTATTTGGAATTTGTTTTTGTCGGTATTATAGTTAATCTTGTAGTCTTAATTTTATTTATTACCGGAGGAGGTGGTTAGTAGTATGGAGGCTAGTATTGTTGATTTTTGAAATACTGTTATTTTAAATATGTAATTTGCTCTACATGGTACATGTAATATAAATGTTTCCTTATGTTTTCTTGTCAACTACTTGTGAGGGCTCGCATGTCTCCGGGCAATAGTAAATAATTTTACTTTTGTGAGCCCTGGCCCACTTGTAACTATCCCTTTTCTCCCTTTTCTTACACTTTCTGTATTGACTGTTTGTATTCTGTATACTCTGTATCTGTTTAAATTTTGGCCGAATAAATAATAATATTAAAAAAGTGTGAATGGAACACTGTCTAGCACCATAGGCGCCGGAAGTGGGGGGGCAGGGGGGGCGGCCGCCCCCCCAATCAAAAAAGTGGGGGGGCAAAACGAGTTTTTGCCCCCCCAAAAAGCCCCCCCCCCTCTCAAAAAAAAAGGAAAGAAAAGAAAAGAAAGAAAGAAAGAAAGAAAAAGGAAAAGAAAAAATTAAATTTATCAGCCAAAACGTTTTCGCTGCGCGCTTCGCGCGCAAACAAATTACCTCAGTTTGTTGTGTAACTTGCGTATGGTACGTCTGGGGTGGATTTTTCTGTACCGGTCTGTTATTGCTCTGGCTGTTTTTGTGACGTGCACCAAATTGCACCATTTCAAGTATATCAATGCAAAATCTTCCCCGTGGGAGGGGGATACCCCCTCCCAAACCCTCCCCCTCTGGCTCTGCCCCAGCCCTCGGTCGCTTCGCTCCCTCGGGACTCATTTTTGGCTGTAAGCTATGTTGTTGGATCATACATAATGTGGCATATGGTTTATGTTTTTATGCACCAAATTGCACCATTTCAAGTATATCAATGCAAAATCTTCCCCGTGGGAGGGGGATACCCCCTCCCAAACCCTCCCCCTCTGGCTCTGCCCCAACCCTCGGTCGCTTCGCTCCCTCAGGACTCATTTTTGGCTGCAAGCTTTGATCTTGGATCATACAAATGTGGCATATGGTTTATGTTTTTATGCACCAGAATGCACCATTTCAAGTATATAAATGCAAAATCTTCCCGGTGGGAGGGGGATACCCCCTCCCAAACCCTCCCCCTCTGGCTCTGCCCCAGCCCTCGGTCGCTTCGCTCCCTCGGGACTCATTTTTGGTTGTAAGCTATGTTGCACCAGATTGCACAATTTCAAGTCAAAAAATGCAAAAGCTCCCTACCGCGGGAGGGGGGACTCCGCTCAGTCATTTCGCTCCCTCGGGCTTGGTCGCTTTATCCTCGCAATGTCTCACTCTCACCTCTGGCTCGAAGTTGGCAACTCTGTGAGTGGGGTTGGGCATGAGCCCCTAAACACATAAATCGTGAGCCCCCTTAGGGTTTTGCCCCCCCAATCCAAAACTGCTTCCGGCGCGCCTGTCTAGCACAACGTTGCGCATGCGCATTACGGTCTTGATCGAATATGTGTTGTGGCACGATCGGATAGGCGCTAGACTGCCAAGCACGGGAGCCGGGTTCGAACCCAGATCGATGCCGCCAATACAGCACTAGTGTCCATCAGCAAGGCACTTTATCCACATTGCTGCTCCTCACCCAGGTGCAATATGGGTACTTGGCATGCATGAGGGTGTCAAAAGCATGAGTGCACTATAAAGTAGCACCTGCTGGAATGCTCCCCAGGGAGTGGAGAAAGTGCACAATATAGTGCGGAAGTGTATCAAATGGCCGAGTTGATTTTAGATGCAGGTCCTTCTGGGAGAACAGAGCAAAAAGAGCACTGAAGAGGCTAACCTGGATAAAGAAGTCTAAAAAAAAAAAAAAATGATTAGCCATTGTTACGTCACAATAGGGGTGTACTACGTCATTTACCAGTTACGTCATATGAACACAGTGCGCATGCCAAGAGCCATCCAAGACATCAATCAAATTCATAAATATGCAAATTATGGGCAGCCATCTTGGATTTTGGGGTGTCAATATGGCACATGCAAATAAGCACTGAAATGGATTCCTTGCTCCGAATTACGGGGCACTTCCCAAAATATAGTACCAACATGTTTCTGTCTATAGGATAGGGTGTCCTTTCAAGTGAACAACGATACCAAGAACAGTCAATTTGGTCGTGTAGTTTTTGTTATAGGGTGCTGTGAGTGACACCATGTCAGGTTATCTTTATTGTCAATTTTTTCCGAGCCAGTGCTTGATAAATCGCACTACCTGCCTGTAATACCAATGCACGACCACGCCCATTCTCTCGGCACACGGCTGAGTGTACACTAACAATGGCGCGCATTGTTCACTGCTTTGAAAGGCGATACGTGCGATTTATCACGCACTGGCTCGGTAAAAATTGACAAAAAAGAGGACCTGACATGGTGTCACTCACAGCGCCCTAAAACAAAAATGACACGACCAAATTGACTGTTCTTGGTATCGTTGTTCATATGAAAAGACACCTTACCAGATGTATATTATATATTTGTTACTATATTTTGGGAAGTGCCCCGTTCCGTTTTTTTTTTGCCACCCTGTATAATGTAAGTGCATTGGCACACAGCTGTGTTTGTGTGCAAAACCAAACGTGTGCCCTTCTCCCCGTAACTACGCCTGTGCTGTCAGTTGAATAGATTTATGACTTAAAGCAAAATCGCGCTCTACCAATGTGTGTTTAATTCGTTTCATTCACATGTCCCAATCAACCTCGGCGTGTAGGAAAGTGCCTTTGTTTTTAATTTTAATTTAATTTTAATAGGGTCATAAAGTGTGCTATTGATGCTCACCTGAAAAATTAATGCGAAAAATATGATAATAATGCAGGATTTGGTTACTAAAGCTCAGCCTTACCAAAACTGTACTACCCCTTTAAGTATGTAAAGTGTTGTTTTGTTTGGTTTAATAGTGGGCGTAGCGAGAAATCCTGAATAAATATGTAAAATCTGTACAGGGTATGTTGTTTAAACTGCAAATTATATAAACTATCACATAATGAATAAAAGGTGGCAGTGTTCCTTCATTGTTCAGTCACATTTGCCGCGGCGGCCATGGGGTCTAAAATATCTACAGCCAATAGCAATTATAGGGACGCCGCAGCATTCCCACCGTCACATATATAGCAGTTCCATATGTTCGGGTATCCGCACGGCGTATTTTGAGACAGAAAACCTGCGGCTGCCTTACGGCCTGAGAAGTGATGACGCACGGTCGCTTTAGGGCATCCTTGCAGCGGCCATAGGTTTTGACAAATACCAAGGCAGACGCAAGGCGCCCGCAAAGTGGCCGCAGGGGAACCATACGGCGACTAATAAAAAAAAAAACACATACAGCCTATATATTTTGTTTTATATTACACAGTTTCAAGGATGTGTAATGTCTTTGTTTGTATGTTTAATATCACATTGCATTTGTAACGCATATATATAAAGATGTTAAAATAAGCACATTGCATTTTCACCATTGTCCAAGTCTAAAAGGATACATTATAAATATTGAATAACCATTCGGCCATAGTTCACTCGAATGGAAACCATCCAATGTCATGTGACTATCTCCTGGCGCGAAAGTCTTAAGTGCTTCCTGGTTTCATTTTCAATTGCGCCTGACACGATAATTTACCACGCTTCTTAACGACCTTAGTGTTTTCGACAATAACAAAACTTATGGTATGATAATGTTTTAAAGGGATCTAATAACAGTGTGAAAATCCACAAAACTTACTTCAAAGTTTGAATTCTAGCAGAACTTTATCCCTTAGCTATGATCTCCAATCTTTGTGTTCAGAGGAAAAACGCACAGGAAAACTGTTTGATGAGTCAATCACACATTATGTACACTGTGAGCGACGTAAATTTATGCGATAATATGCTAATCAAAAAGAGTCAGAGCGCAAGCAATTACTGTATGCAGGATCCTATGTGCGGATGTATGGCATTGGCTGAAAGAAAAATTCGGCAAAACTGTTTTACTTCTATTGGTTATACGAGTATGTGAGAACCACAAGACTTCTAAGTAAGTTTTGTGGATTTAGACAATGTTACTACTAAATAATGCAATTAATCACCAACATTTAAGGAACCAACAGGGCCTTTAGTTCCGTAAGTGCCAAACATTTGAAAGTGCGCCTTTTCTATACACGTATGGAGAATATTAACAAGGAAGACGCGTACGTCTTATAAACGTACTGTGCTCACAAAAAAGAAGGAATTACAATGCAATTCCCGGTATACACACTTGCCCCCCTAAAACAACAACAACAATCTCACACCAACAACAAACAATCCAACCCCCAAAAAAGAAGAAAACAAACGTAAAGGGATACTTGCCACAATCAAAAAACACGATGACTATTGACGGTAAGGGCATCTTTTAGAAAGGAAAATTATATCAAGAACAGTAATTTTGCTCCAGTTGTTTTTATTTTAGGGTGTCTTAAGTGACACAAAAATAGCCCACTTTTGCATAGGATATCATTGTTAGATAAAAAAAATCAATTTTCAGAATAGGCTCCCCAGCCTGGCAGGTTGAATGTACTTATTAGGCTAATTGTACAACTATATGGCGGCAACTTAGATGCGCCATATGGACGACTGTTCAAAACAAAACAAGACTGGTGGCGCTACACATTTTCTTGTTTAGCTCGCATCCGGCAAGGGCGAGATTTAGGGCATGAACAACAAATACCGATCGAACCTTGACAATTTTTAAGGCCAAAAGGGAATTCAAATGTATTGTATTGTCCTAGTTTCTGGTCTTTCCTGGTGTTAAGTAATTAATAATGGCGGCCTCCAGTGTTCGCGTAAATAGTGGTAAAGCCTATAGAGTTTTCACATTTTTCTTCCAAAGCAGAAATCTGAGTCGGAGTAATGTTACATATAATAAACAGGAATATTACGATGTATTAAGTAGTTTAAACTCTTTTCTTGAGTTGCATTGCCCTTTAAAGTTTATCTCATTAATAACTGGTAATATATATCATTGTTTTGCCTTGCAATAGTATTATTATTATGTTTTAAGGGCTGGTCCCATTGTATGTCATTATATTATTTATTGTAATTGTTAATTGTTAATAAGAAAATTTACCATCAATGTAAAGCACTTATATCTTGGTTGAAATTAATTTTTTTAGCATCGTTTAATTTGGTTTCATTTTCAATTGCGCCTGACACGATAATTTATCACGCTTCTTAACGACCTTAGTGTTTTCGACAATAACAAAACTTATGGTATGATAATGTTTTAAAGGGATCTAATAACAGTGTGAAAATCCACAAAAATTACTTCAAAGTTTGAATTCTAGCAGAACTTTATCCCTTAGCTATGATCTCCAATCGTTGTGTTCAGAGGAAAAACGCACAGGAAAACTGTTTGATGAGTCAATCACACATTATGTACACTGTGAGCGACGTTTATTTATGCGATAATATGCTAATCAAAAAGACTCAGAGCGCAAGCAATTACTGTATGCAGGATCCTATGTGCGCATGTACGGCATTGGCTGAAAGAAAAATTCGGCAAAACTGTTTTACTTCTATTGGTTATACGAGTATGTGAGAACCACAAGACTTCTAAGTAAGTTTTGTGGATTTAGACAATGTTACTGCTTAATCCCTTTAAACATTTCCGCACAATTAAATAATGGTGAAAGCGCGCCTAGAAGTGCAAGTTTGTGAAACCGAAACAAACTTTGAAGTGTGATTTATAATAGGACAAAGACAGACTTTTAATTTAGCAACATAATACTTCATAAACGAGATTAATGAATGACCATTTACTTTCGAAGACGAAGGGGCAGGCCCAAATGAACTGGAAACAAAACATCCAACAAGATCTGAAAGGCAGCCTTAAACGTTGGAACGACATCAAGACACTAACTGCTGACAGACCCAGCTGGAGAGTGATGACCGCCTCATGCGTCGGACGACGCGGGAGCTACTAAGTCTAATTAAGTAATTTACTTTCACAAAATGAGTGATGATTGATAGTCGTTATCTATATAATGTAAGTGCATTGGCACACAACTGTGTTTGTGTGCAAAACCAAACGTGTGCCCTTCTCCCCGTAACTACGCCTGTGCTGTCAGATGAATAGATTTATGATAAAAAGCAAAATCGCGCTCTACCAATGTGTGTTTAATTCGTTTCATTCACATGTCCCAATCAACCTCGCCATGTAGGAAAGTGCCGCGTGATTAAGCCTTTGTTTTTTTAATATAATTAAATTTGTAATAGGGTCAAAAAGTGTACTGTTGATGCTCACCTGACAAATTAATGCGAATAATGATATGATAATAATGCAGGTTTTGGTTACTAAAGCTCAGCCTTACCAAAACTGCACTACCCCTTTAAGTATGTATAGTACTTTATAATGTTAGGCATAGCGAGAAATCCTGAATAATTATGTACAATCTGTACAGGGGATGCGGTTTTTGAATTGTCTTTGAATTGCTGCACTGAGATTGTGGGCTTCTGCTTGGCTTTTCATTACGTAACATAAATTCATTGTATCGATCTATTTTTGCTTTATTCATTGACTGAACAGTTAAAGCCAAATGTCAGTAATGGGAAAAATTATAGAAATCCACTCTGATGCCCCAACAAATTGATCATCACAGTTGAAATAGTATTTAAAAAAGCGGTTATGTGGTAAATTATGAAGCATAACATCGTACAATGCGGGCGAATTTCATCCGCCGCTGATTAGATTGAACGGCGCACATCCAGTTTTGCCCGCCGGATCGGAACTACCCGGCCGCGAATCTGTTAAAGGGATAGTTGAGTTCTGGTAAAGAGAGTACTGTTTTGATCAAACTGAATGTTAGTAACCAAAACTTGCACCATTACATTCCAAACTAATAGTTATAACTCTTGCATGCTAGAAAGAAATTCAAAATTACAAACGACCAAGTAAAAAGCCTCTTATCATTCAAACAGAGCCGTTTAAACTCAAGATGCCGCTCTCTAATACTCATTGGTTTAAACCATTTTAAATCAAATATTGTGCATGTGAAGGTTCATAAAAATAGTGATTAGATAGAGAAATAATCAACAACTATCAAAAACCTTCTTTTGAAAATTTTTTAAAAGAGGAAGCATTTTTTATTTTTTGAACGGTTGGTTCAAAATTATCTTATAAATGTGGGGCCCCACATTTATTACAAATGGTTACGTTTATGGATTTTTCAGCCGTTTCTGAACCGATTTTGATCAAATAAAGTTTATTCTTTCATTAAAATATTATGCTCTTTCAAATTTTACACTCAGTTTTTTCATTATCTCGCAAAAAAATTATTATGTGTAGCGCCCTCTCTACCAAAACTCAACTATCCCTTTAAGCCAGGCGCAGACAGAGCCGACTCGACCCGATCCGACTGGTTTTCAGCCTGATTAACTCAGCATGCGCTGCCTCAGGTCTCCGGTTTTTCCAGTCAAGTGCCAGTCGGAGGTCATTAGAGGCCGATTCAACATGTTGGATCGGCTCCAACTGAGTTAAACTGACTAGCCCGACTGAAAACCTGTCGGATCGGGTCGAGTCGGCTCTGTCTGCGCCGGCTAGCCGTTCTGACATGCGCGGTGCGGCGGCAGGGTTTGCGTGTGCTTTGCATATCAGCCAGGCAAATAGTTGATGTGTACACTAATAGAGATGAACAGAAGATAACATGCGTTTAGTTTGCCTTGCCCCTTTAAATACATCTGGAGTGGAATTGGGATGTGTATCAGTATGACTGTTATGTAATGTCCGGACGAACATTTCAAAATACAACCGTCGGCGAAATATGTCAGTGCATTAAAAGTTTTCTAATTTGCAAATATATCAATTAATAGGCGGTTTCCTGGCCAAGTTAAATTATCCCACATCAGTACAAATATTCTCCTTCACATGGTAATAAGAGCATACATTTATTTTGTTGTGCTTGGGGCGTTTCCATTATTGTCATTTAGCTTTAATGTCTATTTCGGTTTGATAAATTTGTCGGATGTTAGAAACTGAAACTTTATTAGATACATTTTTATTATTACTAATCCGTCTATTATGTAATTGTGTTAAACGTAAATTCTTATTCGTTAAATCCCCCCCCCCCCCCCCCCCCGCCCCAGGTCGTCTTGAATCCTGCTTTATTTTTGTAACTTTGTATGCAACAAAATGAAAAGAAGTAAAATATGAATACACACATTAAATTTGACGTATTTAATTCCGAAAGTTCATCAATCCGAAACAGAAATTAGGTTCGTTACTTCAAAATGATATAGGTTTATTTTCAGATTATCGAACCCTATTTCACTTTCGGATTAACAAACTTCATTAAAATAATTTTCTGTTCAACGAACCCCTTTCCTTTTTCGCCCAAACGATTCTCGGGAACATCCAACTCGATTTTTTTTTCTTCCGGAGAATCGAACCTTCGGAATAACGGACCGTATGGATTACGCACCTTCGGAGTATTCGAATTTTCGAAGTTTCAATAATTGTTGGAAATGTTGGTAAATGCTCAAAGGCGCCGTTCGAATTGCAGTTCCGATCGTTGGATGGGTTTGCAACATGTAAAATAATATGACTGGGCATCGACCCAACGAATCAACATTAGCACAATAATCTAATGTATATTGGGGGAATCGTCCTTTAACAAAAGAGTGCATGTATCTACAATAAAGTAGATGGGCTTCACAGGGCAAGAAATTAGTTCATCTTTTAACAAAAGAGGATAGGGATCGTCCCGACGATTTAGCACTATGACAATGGATTGGCTGGGCTTTCGGAGGGAAGAGAAGCGTGCGTCTTTTAACAAGCCTAGTGCCCATTAGACGATCTGCGCTTGCGATCTAGCCCGAGTTGCTAGCGATCTCAATTCGGTGTGAATCGCACCAGTTCGCCGCGAGTCAGCCCGATCTCATTGCGTACGCGATCTTTTCGGTGCCCACTATGCGATCTCACGGCGACTTCCCATTGTCCCTATTTCCACGCATGCGTGCATGGTTGAGGATTACACAGCCAGGTATTGTTTGCTCTTGCTTGTCTTGACATCATATTGCGCTTTGCGATTTTTAAAAATAAACCCAGTGCCCACTTTGCGATCTGCGGATAGCGATCTTGCCCGAATAGGAGCGATCCCTTGAGATCCGTGGTTAAGTCGCAAAGTGGGCACCAATTGCCGCACCAGATCGCTGTAACTCGGGTGGTGTCGGTTGCGGTCGCCAGGTTTTGGACATGTTCAAAAATTTCGTTCTCGATCGCATGTCGGGCGGGATCGCACAAATGGCAAGCCATTTGGGCAATTGTTCTTATTTCCTGATATCAGAAATTCAATCCTTCATATCAGAAATTATGTTTTCATATATCAATAATTAATTTCTTGATATCAGGAAATAAATAAATGATATCCAGAGTTCGATTTCTTGATATCAAGAATGCGATTTCTTGATGCCAGGAGTTGAATTCTTGAAATCAGGAATTGCCATTGGTTAGCAACAGAAAGTGGTTTCTTGATATCAAGAATTCAATGTTCAGTTATGCGAAACTGCTCTACAAAGGCGCCCTGCAAGAATCAAGAATTCTTTTCTTGATATCAAGAAATGAATTGTTGATATCAATAAATGATTTGAAGTAGTTAAGCAATGGTGAATCTTGATATCAAGAAAAAGAAATAAATGTTAAAGCGGCTAACCATGACTCGCCAACAAATTCAGAATCAAACACGCGTGAATTCCTCGTTATTGTATTCCTTGACAATGGGTGGAAATAGAGGCCAAGCTATGACCCCAAGGAGGCCAAATTGAAAAGATCGCGTGCACAATGGAATCAGGCTGACTCACTGCAAACTGATGTGATTCCAAGGTCGCTAGCCCAATGCCCACTATGCGATCTTGTCCGAATAGAAGCAATCCCCTGAGATCTGTGTAAGAGTCACAAAGTGGGCACCAGTGGCCGCACCAGATCGCCGCGAATGCGATCGAGACCGACCTGGTCGCCAGATTTTTGAACATGTCAAAACCCCGGCGACCGCAACCGACACCACCCTTACAGCGATCTGGTGCGGCTACTGGTGCCCACTTGGCGACTTAACCACAGATCTCAGGGGATCGCTCCTATTCGGGCAAGATCGCTCTAGATCGCTAGGCCCAGATCGCTAAATGGGCACTAGGCTCTACACTACAACCACAAACACAAGATCAGAGATATAATGAGTAAGGTCTGAATGTTAATGAGCTCCCAAAATTATGTTTGGGAATCGTCGAGACGATTAAAAACGTTCTATTGTGTAACAACATCGTTCTTCGCCGCTGTGGTCAAGGAAGATGTGTCGCCCTCTCTTATCTTAGCCAGAACCGGTGGCGTATTCAACAGCCGGCGATTTCGGCATCCTGACGAAAAAACCCCGGAAAAACCGATTGTTGCATTTCCCGTCGTCCTTTTTAACGGGGTTGGTTATACTTTACTTTAGAATTACAAAAGGGTGTTTCGCCACAAAATATTTATTTTGCTAAATAAGTAATGTGTTAAAATTGAACTCTCGGGAGTGCCCGAATACATCTTCTACACACTAGAATACATGTTATTCGTACTCACCACTTATATTTGCTGTGCATCAGCCAATGGGAATACTATACATTATATAACATTACTATATACTGTATAACATATAAAATCCCTAGACTTAAGCCCGCGCACGCCAACAAGTCCCCACTCCTGACGACAGATAGTCAACCTATTCGAAACGTCGAGCCCTTCCTACCATCCACCCTCTCCTCGCAATACCAACAGTCCTTTCCAGGACTATCCCAACAGTCCTTTCTAGGACTATCAACAGTTCTTTCTAGGACTACCAATAGTCCTGTTTAGGACTCTCCTAGGAAGAATACCAACAGTCCTTTTTCAGGACTACCAACAGTTCCTTTTAGGACTCTCCTAGAAAGAATACCAACAGTCCTTTTCAGGACTACACCAACAGTCCTTTGTAGGACTACCGACAGTCCTTTCTAGGACTACCAACAGTCCTTTCTAGGATTACCATAGTCCTTTTCAGGACTCATCAATCCACCCCTCTGCATGGTGCAACCGCAAACCACACTTATTATATATAAAATGTTCTTTCAATACACATTGGACATGAACAGAACAAGCAGTGGTCATAGACATTCGGCAATTTTTGCCCAAAATCATTGCCGAAAAGAGGCGCATGTGCGCATGCGTGAAGTAAATATGACGCAGCACAACTAATAGAACGCCGTGCACATATTTTGTATTTAATGCGACAATATTAGCATAAATTGTTCAGTTTATGTCAGCACACAGCGTCTATGGCATACTTTTGTGTGGCTGAATATTTTAGTTTGGTGCGCCTCGTGTTCCAGAGGAATAATTAAAATAATTTAGCTTTGGAACATCAGTCATTAGAGATTATGTATAATTTTATCGTCGAAGAATGCATGAGACTCAGCACATCATAATTAATTCACAAGACGACCAGCGGTATAACTACTAATCCGAACCATTGAAAATAGTCATATAATATAAATTGTTGAAACACGCCATTTTGTATTGACCCGACACCATGTTTAGGGTATGCTGAGAGGAGCATTGAAACCTACATTTGGAGCGAGACCTGAAAGGAATGATGTGCATCTACGTGTCGTGAAAATAAATCTGGTTAGTCATGTTAGTACACTTACATACATTTAGGGTGTATTCTGAAAACGATTCTAAGCTAAAAATTATTGTATCAACGCAATTAAAACATTTGTAGCCAAATCAGTATTCTGAAACTGTACCATCTGAAAACGATTTGCTAACAAATATTTTAGTGATGTAGATAAAATGAATTTTAGCTTAAATTGGCCGTGCAAACCGAATGTTATGCATTTTGACTTCTGTTCATCTGTATCAACTATTTGTAAACTGTTTGACCTAAATATGTTATGTATATTTTTAAATAGTTTAGCTATTATTTTTCTTCATGTTGCTAAGCCCTCCCCTGTGTAAGAACCTCTCCAAAATAATATGAAGTGTTGACTGGTTGTGATATCAACAGTTAATAAATACTCAGTTACTAATAAGTGACCATCACCCAAACTGAGTGCCTTATCACAATAGCAATACACGTTTGACTACACTACCAACTCACAAACTTTCAATTAGCAGTTGCTATGTCAGAAAAGTTCAAACATCATTAGTACAAGAAAGGCTTTACCTAATATAATTATTGTATGGAGGCATGCAGTGCATGCTTTGTGAGCATTTTCGTTTTTAACTGTTAGCTTTTGTTCATCTCATCTGACCAGCTGACCAGATGATGTCACAACCAGTCAATAATAGAATTCACTGTGGAGAGTTTTTAGGAGGTAGGGCTTAGCAACATTAAGATAAATAAATGATCAAATTTTAAAAAATATACATAACATATTTAGGTCACACAGTAAAAAAAATATTGGATTTGTATCCTGATACAGACAAACAGAAGTCAGCATCCATTTGGTTGGCACGGCCACTTTAAAACCCTTTTTTCAGAATCGTATGTCATATTAAAGACACTTAAATTAATAAAGTCGATATTACAAAGAACCATTATATCCCTAGCATAAAACTATGTAGATAAACAATTCAAACTACCAAATTTGGTTTCATTTAAAAGCCTGCTTGCTGAGCTTTCCAATACCACCATGCTTGAAAAGGTTATGGCAAGATAGTTACGATCACATGTAGCATTGCCATTAAACATACTACTGCACTAAGGGGTAGTTAAGAGAACTGAATAAAAAATGTCAGCATGGTATCGAACATAAGCAAATGAGTATGCAACCCGCAATTAATTAACAATTTAACAGATCCATAGGCATACCTGAAACTATAGAGTGGTGAAGTGTGATGTCATAAAAAAATCAATTTTTAGAATGTTCAAATTTTAACTTTATGAACCAGAGCGCTATAACACTGATTGTCTATTGACCAAAAATTCATTTGGATGGGCATATCTCAGCCAATACTTAACATATTCAATTGATTTTCGGTATTTGGGCATTATTTTTGATACTCTTTTGGAAAATGAAGTTCAAATTTGAACAAATGTATCAGTAAAGTACGGTCTAACATATGAAAAAGTATATTTTAATGTAAGTCAAATGTGATGTTGGATTTACTTTATTTGAAATTTGATTACTGAATATTATCGATACACATTCATTATGCAGTTTTGAAGATATGTTGACGTAGTTCAGCAACAACAAACAAAAGCAAAGCAAGTAAAGAGAGAAAGAAGAACATGCATTAAAATACATACTTTTGCTAGTAAGCACATGCATCACTGGAAGGGATACAGTTTTGTATTACAACCAAAACTGGAATTGAAATACTTGAAAATAAAACATTACAATTCTGACTGTCTTTCATTATCAAGCGCATAGTGCAAGCGCTAATTATGAAATTCAAGTTTGTATCATTCAAACGAAAAATGCATTCAATGCAATGACAATAAAAATGATAATTATAATATAACAATAAGAAATGTACGATTGATCGAGTTTGAGTTTGTAAACTTTTTATGAGGTGCTTATAATAAAAAAACAAGATAAATCGTTTATCCTAGAAACACTTGTCTTTGATATGTGGGTGTAGTGACTTTAAAAAAGGTAATTTGCAAGCTTACGACAGGGGTGGTTTATAGTCAGAAACTCAGATTTATAAATATGTCAAAAAAAGAATGGTACATTCAGGAATTTTTAAAAATCAAAATAATTATGAAAAATCGTAAGGTTATTTGGAACCATATTAAAAGGGAAGAGTTGTGTTTTCACATGCTTCTTGTATGACACATTTCCCTTCAGCGGATCTCGAATTATGTCCGATGGTATACAAATATACAAAAACCCATTTGTGCCGATTTGCGTATTTGCACTGAAAATGGCGATGGACATTCGTTGCACACATTTGGTACTCTCACTAATTATTGTGGTATAATAACGATGCAATAATGAGTAGAGTACAATTGTATATGTTATTGCTGATGTTGGAAGGGTGAACAGTGATTAAATATGTAAGATCTCCCTAAAAAGCAAGTTTTATGGATAGAGTTATTCCAAGTTGACCTTGCTACTTTTGTTTTGCTCTGAAAATAATTATATTTTGGTATTTCATGTAATGCACAGAACGTATCGCACAAACATGACAAAGTTGATTTTGATATTTTGCAAACAAACGACCATATATTACGACTGACAAACCCAATTAAGCTGGAATAACAACCATCAGGAAGCCCAATTCATTTTCTTTCATATGACACCAATTACGGTATGCATATTATTCAAATTGCTTTCATACCTCAAACAAATATTTTCCAACTGTACCATTCATTTTGAGACACACTGTAGTATGCCCCTTTTAATTAAAAAAAAGTAAACGTAACACAGCTGAGGGAACGTAGAGGTACTTTAAAAAAATTATGACATGATACGTGGGCCTAAACAAATTTACAATTGAACCTCATTACATAGAGAAATTAAACAAAAGATTCATTTTAATATACTCAGCACAAACAAAACCCGGACACACGTCTTTCTTTAAATAATTATGTTATGTTTATGAAAGATGAATGGTACATATTGTGAATGAAATTAAGGGGAATTTAGTCCTCTGCAGGCAGCGTATAAATTCAAGATGTTCTCATTCATGCATGACCTGCTATAGTCAAAAATATTTTCAACAATAATAAAAACAATAGAAGATCACAATATTCAAATGAAATGATAATAATCATGTCACTTTAAAGGAGGTGTGGGATAGTAAACAAATATACCATGCACTGCAGGGGCGTAGACAACGGGGGGATGCATCCCCCCCCCCCCCCCCCTCACAAGGTGGGGGGGGGATGACATGTACAATCATCCCCCCAGGTTTTAGGGAAGGATATTGTTTTGTGTGTGTTTATCTGTATACGAGTGGGAAAGAAAACATTAGTTGTATGAGCTAAGACTTGTTAATTCTAACGTTATAATTTATACATCCACTTTCAATTTTCGCTGCGCGCTTCGCGCGCGAACAGATTATCTCAGTTTGTTGTGTAACTTGCGTATGGTCTGGGGTGAGTTTTTTTTTCTGTATACCGGGCCACGTAGTTCCAGTGTAGGCTGGCATAGCTCTGGCTGCTATTGTGACGTGCACCAAATTGCACCATTTCAAATATATATATAAATGCAAAATCTTCTCCGTGGGAGGGAGATACACCCTCCCAAACCCTCCCTATTTGGCTCTGCCCCCAGCCCTCGGTAGCTTCGCCCCTCGGGACTCATTCTTGCCTAAAATGTTGGATCATACATAATATGGCATATGTTGAAACTGTGTATGACGCTAAATATAAATACAATATTTGTGTTTGTGTTGGGGTGCATATTCATTAGTGTGTCAATTATTTGTTTTCTTCGTGAAAATATATTTAAAATTTCTGGTCAATCAAATCATAACACGCTTTCCCAAATACAGTCAATGTTAAGCCCGAATTTCCTATCTAGGTAAGCGCCAGATTGCACAATTTCAAGTCAAAAAATACAAAATCTCCCTACCGTGGGAGGGGGGACACCACCCTCCCACACCCTCCCCTGCTCAGTCACTTCGCTCCCTGTGTTGGGGTGCATATTTATTAGTGTGTCAATTATTTGTTTTCTTCGTGAAAATATATATTTTTGGTCGATCAAATATAACGCTTTCCCAGATACAGTCAATGTAAGCCCGAATTTCCTATCTAACCAAGCACCAGATTGCACAATTTCAAGTCCGAAAATGCAAAAGCTCCCTACCGTGGGAGGGGGGACACCCCCCCCCCCCCCCCGCTCAGTCACTTCGCTCCCTCGGGATTGCATGGTCGCTTCGCTTCTTGCAATGTCTCACTCTCACATCTGGCTCAAAGTTAGCACCACTGTGAGTGTGGTTGGGCATAAGCCCCTACACACACAAAATCGTGAGCCCCCATAGGTTTTGCCTCCCCCAAATCCAAAACTGCTTCCGGCCCGCCTGGTCACGACCATCTTAACATCTAGCACCCCCCCCCCCCCCCCCCCCCCCCCCCTCCCACTGAGAGGACTTTCAAGCAATTGTCTTGGTCTCGAAATATTTCGGCAGGTGGTCTCGGCCGCGAACAAATTGGTCTTAGTCCGGTAAACGGCAAATCATCCCCCCCAGGTATAAGAACCTGTCTACGCCACTGATGCACTGAGAGCCTCTAGTTGAAATTATTGATTCCGAGGTGACAGGAAAAGCACTATAGTGCCTTTTTCTATCACCGAGGAATCCATAATTTCATTAGTGGCTCGAAATAGTGCATGATATATTCGTTTTATATCCTTCGCATAATCATAATCATCGCAAAAACAAATGATTTCAATTCAATTAAAGAAAAATATAAAGAAAAACTAAACATTGATCATGGAACCATCACTGCACTGACTACCTATGTTCTGTTTGTGACACTGACCCCCTTTGCGCAATAGTCCTAGCGCAGAGCGCGTATTGCGCTATCTTTCCATTCATGGTTACGCGCCTTAACAACTAATGCGCACCCAAATGCAAAACGCGCGCATCAAAGTGAATAATTAACCTGCTTTACATACTATACACACGTGTAATTGTATGGAGAAAATACATTACACATACAGCTAGTGCAGTGCACACCGCGGCCGATTGTTAAATGACAAATTAGTGTCACGACCACAGAAGGACAACGATGCACAATGTGCACCATTGTCGTAATTTTTAAATTCGAATACCGCTACTAGAATATTCTTTCGAAATATTCACGGGTGAAAATATGCTGTATTTCTTTTTTTTTTAAACTCTGAGAAATCTCGTCGAGCATCTTTCGCAAGCTAAAACAAGACCTCTGCTCGCAGGGAAGTTTTATAACACACATCTCTATGGGCTCAATATGATCACCCGGCGTCTATGACGTAATTCATGGAATAGCATTTACTATTACATAAATGACGTCATTCATGGAATAGCATTTACTATTCCATGAATGACGTCACGCATAGCACATTTTTCTCCATGGGCATTACTATGTTTGGTCACATGACGCTATGTAGACCAATCACTGAACAGGATTTCATTCATGTAGGATATAATAACTGATTTAATTATGTATAATCATTATTACAAACAAAACTCTAAAAACAGGGATTGGGTATGAGAGCATCATCATACTGGCCTGTCTTGGAGACATGATGCTGGTCTGTTTCATATCTCCCCGGGACTTTGAACCGGCTTTACCATATAACTGGTTGACCAAGGTTGAGATATTTTTTGAAGATCTTTGGATTAGAGATTTGGATTAAAGGAAAGGCACACACTTTGGGTTCGACACTAAACATGTTTATCATGGAATTCCCCCTTTAGTTCAATTTGTAATAAAAGAAGAAAAAAAGACTTTCACATAATTTGTCTACATTTGAATGTTTAATTGAGATTTTAAAAAAGTCATTGTAATGAAATGTATATTGATTGAAATCAGACCTCGTTGCGGTTAATTGATCGTGACAAGTATAGGCTTGAATGATTTCATCATAATTCTAAACCAATATTGAAGATGATTATTCGTTTTTAACTTATCTGTTCTTTACTTTTATATACAATATCGTATATTTCTTCGTAAATAAATATGATATATTTTGTCTAATGGCAGTGTCCAATATTTTGTTTGTGCTTTATGGCCATGTTGCTGCTTCAGACTATTAAGTTGTGTTGTGTGTGTCCAGATATAACGAGTACATTAAAGGGGCCCTGCAACCCAAATGCATGTTGACCTCTGTTCATCTGTATTAGTGTACACATTCAATATTTGTAAACGGTTTGACCCAAATATGTTTTGTATATTTTTAAACATTTTATCATTTATTTGTCTTCATGTTGCTAAGCCCCACTTCCTGAAAAACCCTCCAGAGCAAATTCTATAGTTGACCTGCAGTGACATCATTTGTCAATCACTGGTTATACCCCCGTCACATATAGCTACGCTCTCGCGCCGCTCCTAATCCCCATAATCCCCATTCATACATTTGGCAGTGGGAGGCGAAGCATTGTCCGAACGATGATTAAATGACGAATGAATGGGAGGATTATCGCACATAGGTGAAAGGATATCCTCTCATGCATGGACATACAATGGCTCCCTAAACAAAAGAGCAGAACGCCAAAGACTCACGACCGCTTTCGACATGTCCAAAGCTTAAAAAGCGGTCGTGGGTCGGTCGTGGGTCTTTTGCCGACCTAGTCTTTTGTTCAGCGAGCTATTGTCTGTGCATTCATGGAAGGATATCTATTGACACATGTGAGATAATCTTCCCATTCAGATCCTCATTGGACAAAAGACATTTTGCAGATACATTCCAGTGATTGTGATCAGCTATTGTCTAGATCGTGGCTAGAGCGTGGCTCTAGTCTGACGGCACACTGAGCTACCATGAGATTAACAAAAGATGAAGGTACAAAAAGAACCACCACACAAAAGCATGCCCTGCATACCTCCATGCAATAGCTTAGACAGTGCTTTTCTTCTGACATAGCAACAGCTATTGAAATTGAAGTTGTGTGAGTTAGTATTCTATTCAACCGTGTGATGCTATTGTGATTAGCCTATTCACAATAGCCTAATCACAATTTGTGTGGATGTTCTTTTTGTACCTTCATCAAATTTACTAAAAAGTTTATTCGAAATAATAATTTGGTTGATGTATGGAGAAAATTTAACCCGAACAAAAAACAATTTACATGGAGACAAGTTACACTGAAAATATACTCTAGGCTTGATTATTGGTTGGTCGCTGCTAATTTTGTACATAATGTTTATTCAGCAGATATACGTCCAGCACTTAAATGTGACCACAATGTCATCTCTCTAAAAATTAAAGTCTTTGAAGAGAAGCGTGGAAAAGGTATATGGAAACTGAATAACTCTCTTCTTTTAGATATGACATATAAAGAAAATGTCAGATATATCATTCAAAAGGTCAAATTAAATAATGATAATTTAAATATCCAAATGCTATGGGAATTATGTAAAATTAAAATAAAAGAGTATAGTATTAAATTTAGTATTGATCTTAGAAAAAGAAATAAATCTCATATAGTTGATTTAGAAAAGGAATATAAAGATTTATTTGAAAGTGATGATGGTAATACATCTCCGGAAAATATGAATAGAATGAGAATTTTACAAAGTGAAATTGATTTATGGTATACAGAACAATGCAAAGGTGCATTTATTCGTTCAAGAGAAAAATGGATGGAGCAAGGTGAAAAGTCAAATAAATACTGTTTACAATTGTAAAAGAGAAATGGGAAAAAGAAGGAAATTGATTGTGTTGAAATAGATGGAAAGAAGTATAAAGATAATGTGTTAAAGTACATACATACATATTACGCTCGCCTCTACGCCGCACATGATAATGACCCACCGATTAATGTAGGTCAATATGTGAACGTTACTCCTTTATCTGAGGAAGACGCAGACAGTTGTGAAGGTATGTTAACAAAGGATGAGTGTTGGCAAGCTATTAAGAGCATGAATACAAATAAGTCTCCTGGCATAGATGGACTGTCTGTAGAATTCTATAGATGCTTTTGGGAGGAAACAAAAGAAATGGTCGTAGGAAGTTTGAATGAAGGTTTTTATAAACAGGAATTATCAGGGTCACAAAAACAGTCAATCCTCACTTTGTTGTATAAAAAAGGTCCCAAAACATCTTTAGATAATTGGCGACCTATATCTCTACTGAATGTAGACTACACAATTGCAGCGTGTGCTTTGTCAAGGCGGCTGAAAGGTGTTATAGGCAACATAATATCGCGTGATCAATCTGGTTTTATGAAAAAGAGATCGGCCCTGGAAAATGTGCGGCTGGTTCAAGATGTGATTGACTATTGTGAATTAGAGAAAATGCAAAGTATGTTGATGTTTATTGATTTTAAACAAGCATTCGATAATGTTAATCATTCGTTCCTTTTTGATATTTTGAAGAAATATGGTTTTAAAGAATCTTTTATTATATGCATACAAACCCTTTATAAAAATGCTTGTGGTAGGATTTTGAATTATGGATGGCTGTCAAACACATTCAATATCCAAAAAGGAGTGCGACAAGGATGTCCACTATCAGCCTTTTTATTTATTCTTGTTGTTGAAGCGTTAGTTGTAAGGATTAAAGAAAATAATGATATTCAGGGACTAAATATACCCCATCCTGATACCACTCAGAATGAAGAGATTAAAATTGTTCAATATGCAGACGACACAGTAATATTTGTTAATTCATTGATATCTATGAGAAATGTGATGAAAGAGATTAATAATTTTGGAAAAATCGCTGGTATTTGTGTTAATTGGAAAAAATCAAATGCAATGTATCTTGTTAAAAGTTACGATGTTAATTGAAGTAGATGGACTGAAATTTATAAATGAACCTGTCAAATACCTTGGGGTATATGTTGGCAGAAATGGTAAAGAGGTGGAAGATATTAATTGGGAGGGGAAAATTGATAAGATTATGAGGCTTTTTAATTCATGGAAGATGAGAAATTTGACTTATTATGGAAAGGTTGTTATAATTAAATCGCTTATTATGTCACAAATAATATATCTAGCAACCGCTGTGACGGTGCCATATAGCTTGGTTAAGTAAATTAATAAACTTATATATTCATTTTTATGGGGATCAAAAAAAGAGAATGTTAAAAGAAATATTTGTATAAACACTGAAGTAAATGGGTTGAATATGGTTGATTTACAATCAAGAATTAATTCACTACGACTCTCATGGTTGATTACATTTATGAATGATAAGCATGCCCGTCATAGCATTGAACAATGAGCCATACGCGCGCTATTGTTAGTGTGCATTCAGCTGTTTGCCGATATAATGTTTGATGATATGACGGGCAGTAAGTGCGATTTATCAGACACTGACTTGGTAGAAATTGACAAAATAGGGAGCCTGACATAGTGTCACTCAGAGCACCCTAAACAAAAACTACACGACCAAAATTACTGTTCTTGGTATCGTTTTTCATTGAAAAAAATAACCTATCCGATGGACATACTCATTTTGTAACTTTATTTTGGGAAGTGCTCCGTTCCGTTTTTTGGGGGGCCACCCTGTATATTGACATGACATCAATTATTTTACTACGTTCGAGAGAGCTACCCTATGTGGTATTGTTATGCGTAGGGTTACATGTTATACAGCAGTTTATCATCGATCATACTTTGCAAACAGCAGATGTTTAATTTCCAGTGCTCTCTTTTCAAACATTTTTAAAGGCGAGCACATTTCATATTGTGATTTTTATTAATGAAATTCATTTTTCTGCACTTTGGAATGTTTCATGCTTGACGTGGTACAAACAAACGTAGATTTGTGGTTGATCAGCTTGCCCGGTTCGGGTAGGGATTGCTCTTATCATAATTCTTTCAAATCTTTCTCTTTGAGGTGTGTGCAATGTAAGCAGGGTGTGGGTTTTTTTGTTGTAAAGCGATTTTTTTAAGTGTTGAACAAATAGTGGGACCGACAATTCATTTCGGTAAGCACTTTCGGGTCAGAAGCGTGGTAACATACGGGTCTTTACCGAACACGGAAGTGGCATTCATATAACACGCGCGCGACCGCGGGCTAACAACGCGTCTGAAATGTGTATGTTTGATTTATGATTTCTGCAATTTTAGTTCTATTTCATCGTCATTGTAATACAAATACACTGTAAATGCAGAGGATTTATTATATTGAGTATAGCTCTACGGGAAAGTTAACATAAATTAATTTAATCCACATTTGCCTTTACTACCAAACACGATACTTTATAACCAATAGCGATCGAAAACGAAATCAGATTTTAAAATCATGTACAAATTAATACGGTAAAGACCCCTATGTTACCTCGCTTCGTACCCGAAAGTGCTTACCTTTCATTTCATGCAAGCAATGTCGTTCTCAAGATCACTCAGAAAAGAATAAAACCATCAAAAAAAGCAGAAAATCCAGACGAACAAGCTGCACACAGTACAACAAAACTCAAAGTGCGCCCCAAATTGAATTTCTTGTCAGAATTAGGTTTTTACAAAGTGATCCTTTTTAGATATTCAATTACCATCTTACCAAAATTAATATTCTGATCCTTCTAAAAATGAAAATTAAAAAAATATGAAGCAAAACAAAACTTTCGGCCCTTGCACAGATATTGTCAAATTTATACGGACATTATGGCACAGTTTCCTTTCCTGAATCTGTATACATTCTTTAATGAACATGAACATCGGCACACTTGTAGAGGACATCTGTCCGAACAAACTTACTTGTGTCATACATTTATAATTGGATTTAACTTATTTTAACTATTGTTGTATGGTAATTGAACGGATAAACTTCAACTTACAGATTAATGCATATCGGAACGCTACCTCTATTTTCAGACCAATATGACCATCGGGGGCAAAGATATTTGGGAAATACAAAATTGCTTTGATATCCTTTGATTCTTGACCACGACCACGACCACGACCACGACCTTGAAACACAGAATGACCATGTTACACGTTATTTTGACATTACTATTTATGCTAAGTTTGAATACATACAAAGGCAAAACAATGAAAACTGCATAATATAAACACTAGACTACTGTTCTAAAATGCATTATTAGAATTTGTAGTGATTTGACTGTATAGCTGCAAGAAATTTCAACAGTCGAAAAGGCCTGTTTGGTGAAAAATAATTATTTTTACTACGTGAACAGGTCAACATGTCGTAGCTTCAATATGTAAGTGGATTAGTGAAAGATTACTTGAAATATAGCATTACGCTTATCTGCAGGATTTGTTTTTCAAATAATCATTTTAGTAGATGTTTAACAAAATGCGGTGCATTCGTAGGTACTTATTATGCAAACATTATGCGAACCTATGAATACATTAACGACATAGGTAGGTTAAAACTTGCACTGCCATTATTTCAACAGACAATATCATTTAGATATGGCTATATGTAGACAATGAGCGCGATGTGGTATGGAACAAATTTTCATTCCTTGCATATCACGTTTATGAAAAGAAAATGCCTTGGAGGCTTCGAAAACTGAGTTTAAGCTGTTAGAATATGATGGAATAGCCAATGTGTTCATTAATATTTAACGTCTTGAAAACATAACGAGAGCGCCATATTTGCGAAATTTAAATCACATGTATATAAACATTATTTTGAAAACCACATAATACTTTCAAATATTTACAAACGTAGCTAATTAAAAAGGGTGTTTAAACATACCATAGGACAAAGATGTTGATCTATCTAAAGCTGGGTTCCCACTGCCGATCAGATCAACTCGATCAAGCCCGATCAGGCTATTTTGGCATATTTTTGCCTGTTCGGGCTTGCTCGGCAAGGGCGATCGGGGTCGATCTACCTTGATCGGCATGGTCCCGCTCCCTACACGAATATTTTTGACAGTCAAAAATCTTCGTGTAGGGGTCGAGAAGGCAAGCGATCGAACAGCGATCGTGTATTGATCGAGTGGAGGTCTAGCTGGTCGGGAAACGATCGTATAGAGATCTAGTTTGGTCTGGATGGATTTTTTCCACCGATCATCTCGATCTTTACTCGACTACGACACGATTGGTTCCCGATCAACTCGATCATGGTTCGATCTGTTTTTATTAACAACTCGACCGCTACACGAGCGCTACGCGACTTCCTTAAACCGCTACTCTCATTTTTTGACTGCTACTCGAGCGCACTCGATCACATCCCGAGCACGAAGAGCTAAATGTAGAGTGTGCACTACTGCTGACATTGAGTGAGATGATGGTGACTATGATGATGATGATGATGACGATGATGATAATGATGATGATGATGAATTTGTGATCAAATGAAACATTTTGTAAAATCATCTTTTAAACGTCATAAATTAGAATCTAAAACATTTCAATCGTAATGTTGTTTAAACGTTATTGGAATATTGTAGCTAAATATGTTAGTATGTCATTATAACATCAAGTTCATGTATTAAGGACATTTTAAAGAGACTTTTATAAAATGTTTCGCTCTAGCATTTTAAAAACATTAATTTATTGACATTAGTAGTAAATGTTTTTATTTAAGAAATAAATCAACATTTAAAAAATGTTTCTCACCTTACTTTTTCTAGAAATTGTCTTTTAAATATTGATGCAGAATATCATGCGAGTATTAGACATCATGAATCATGACCTTTTCTATTTTTTAAAGAGATTTTTTAAATGTTAAAGGGGTAGTTTAGTTTTGGTAAGGCTGAACTGTAATAGCCAAAACCTCACACAGTAACATTATAAAATAATAGTTATAACTCCACCATGCTCGAAAGGTATACAAAATTACAAGCGACTAGGTAAAAAGCCTGTTATCATTCAAAAAGAGCAATTCAAACACAAGAGGGTGCTTTTTAAAAAGGCATTGGTTTCAACCATTTTTCATACAAAATTATATATGTGATGTTGTATTGATATAATTATTAAATAGCGAGATCATCAACAACTTAAAAAAAAAAAACGCTTTTGACATTTTAAAAAAAAGTGCAAGCATTTTTTTTCTACATATCATCTAATTATTTGGGCCCCAAATAATTATAAGATCAGATATATTTATTGATATTTTAGCCGTTTCTGGGTCGATTTTGACCAAATAAAGCTCATTCTGCCATTATAATTGCATGTTCTCTCAAATTCGACACTCAGTTTTTCATTACCTCACAAAACATTTTTTATGTGCAGCGCCCTCTCTACCAAAACTAAACTACCCCTTTAAATTTGTGATAAAATGAAACATTTTGTAAAATCATCGTTTAAACGTCATAAATTTGAATCTAAAACATGATCGTAATGTTGTTTAAACGTTATTGGAATATTTTAGCATAATCTTTGATTATGTCAATATAACATCAAGTTTCTGCTTTAACGCCCAAGTCCAGTTTCGGGAAAGTAGCCGAATACATCTGTATTGATCATTATTGTTGAATATGTATTGGAATAGGGCTTTTGTGGTAAAAATGTGAACCTAAGCATCGTTAAATACAGAAATATCGGAAGAAATCAGTATTTCGTAATACACGTAGCGTACATGGCGTATGGGCGATATATATCTATGCCTACATTGCTATATTATGCCTGGATAATCCTATATTAGTATAATTATATTCTTTCACATTATTGGTAATAAGAGCTTTCATTTCATTTTTTGAGAGGGGGGGTGGGGGCGTTTCCAAAACTGGTCTTTACCTTTAAGGACATTTTGAATATACCTTTATAATATGTCCCGCTCTTGCATTTTAAAAACATCAAGGTATGACATTAGTAGTAAATGTTTTATCTAAGAAAAAAAAAAATCAACATTTAAAAAATGTTTGTCATGCTTACATTTTCTAGAAAATGTCTTTTAAACATTAATGCAGGATGTCAGGCGATTATTACACAGCATGATTCATAACATTTTCTTTTTCAGTATATATAACTATTTTTTATGTTAAATTTGTGATAAAATGAAACATTTTGTAAACTCATCTTTAAAACGCCATAAAATGTGAATCTAAAACATTTTAATCGTAATGTTGTAGAAACGTTTTTGGAATATTGTAGCAAAAACTTAAATTATGTTATTATAACATCAAGTTTATGTGTTAAGGACATTTAAAAAGACATTTTAAGAATGTTTCGCTCTTGCATTTTAAAAAACATTCAGTTATAGACATTAGAAGTAAATGTTTTTTTAAGGAAAGAAAATACCATTTAAAAATGTTTGTGATATTTACATTTCATTGAACATGTTGTTTAACAATGAATAAAATACAAATCGAAAAAATTTCAGTCCTTATGTTGTTGAAACATTTTTTTAATATTGTAAACAAATCTTAGATTTTGTTATCAAAACATCAGGTTGATGTTTTCAAGACATCTTAATTATAAACTATTATAATATTTTGTTTTTGCATTGATTACACATTTTATTATCAACATAAGAAGTTAATGTTTTTTCTTAAAGGAAAAATCAACATTTAACAAATGTTTGTCATATTTTGTTTCCTGGAAAATGTTGTCTTAACATTTAAAATAGAGTGGCATTTGTTTTTTTATAAAACATTCCTCACAACATTATTTATCTGAAAATATTATTTCTGTTTTAATATATTGTAAATATGTTTCAAAAATAACATTTTATTTAATGTTGTATTATTATTATTAAAACATTCACTAAAAAAATATAATGTTACTTAAATATTTGTATACTGTTTGTTAGAAAACATTTGAAGTTAACAACTTTGGGACCTTACGGAAATGTTTTTAAAATGTTTTGTGTATAGTATAGCTGGGTATAGTATCTTGAAGACATAACACATCGCAGTTTATTTGTTTGCACAGATGTGCAAGGACTTGTTCCATGATAGCTCCGGCAGGGGCGGTCGTGATAGGGAACCCTCAGCGGGATGGCTCTGGGGTGCTGCTTTAAAGGGAAATTGTGTTACGTTTGTCTTGGTCTTAATCGTAATATTATTATTAATCTTAGTCTAAGTCATTATTGATCCTTGATCTTCGATGATTCAAATACTGATCAAAAGCGAATACTGTAATATCGGCTGTCGGTAATGACTTCTGCAAACACAACGAATTCACGACTCATCGTCGACTCCTGTACGAGCAGGTCGACCTGCCCGAGTCGAGTTCGTGTAGAGATCGTGTTGACGTCCAGTTGGTCTAGATGGTCTAGTACATATCGTATAGGGATCGTATATGCATCGGAATGATCGAGTAGAGATCGAAGTTGTTGTCAAGTATACGTCGCCAAGAAGTCGTGAATGGTCGGATGTGGGTCGTAAACGATCGAATAGCGGTCGGGAAGAGATCGTGTCTAAGGACGATCAAGCATTTGGTCGAGATTGGTCGGGGTAAAAATGTGCCGATTGGGCGATCGAGCTTGATCGAGTTGATCGGATCGGCAGTGGGAACCCACCTTTATAGAATACAATAAATATAATACAAGCAAATATTTGCATGAAGCAGTTTGTGTTGGAGTTTCATAATCACCTTTTATATTTAAGTCATTAATTTGTATTCATAGGTAACATTATGAAATGTACCATTGACTTACCTAGGTCATTACTTGGTTGTTCGGAGAAATTAGGGCTAGCAGTTTTTTTTTGTTCTGGAAATAGTTGACATGTCTACTTAACCTGTGCAGAAGGATTACAATCAAAGCAGTTTGAAATTCGAACAAAAAAATCTGGCCGCGACACTTTTCAATGGAATCGACCATAAATACATAGCTAAGATTGCTGTCAATTTATTAAATGGATGCCTGTAAAGTGTCTAACTCCACGAAAATTACTTGGAGCTTCCTCGTTTCTCTTCTACCGTGTTGTTTAGCTTATGGTAAGAAAATAATAAAATAGGGTTAGATTTTTTCAAATGCCCCTTTAGTATGACGATATCTATCATTCAGCTCAAAAGCGTTAATTAACTGTCATAAACCTCATAAACGTCCGTTGTAAAAGCTGACGCATATTTTCGCTTTTTTAACCAGAAAAGCAGTGTTCCTTTTCAATGAAACTTTCACACATCATTCGGACATATCTTAAGGCCCAGTCCCATACTGACGATGTTTACGGCGAATCGCAACGATTTGACATTCGTCGAGAAAATCGCTTAGTTCGTGTTGCATCGTGTTACATCGTATCGGTTCTTCCCCCAAAATCGTTGCGCATAGTGAAGAAAATCGTGAAAGCGGAGCCAAATTCGCCGTCACCTGTTCAAAACAATGGCCACGCAACGACGATTTTCACCAAAAATCATTGTATTTACCGTTGCATAATCGTGTCAAGTCGTTCCACATCGTTGCAATTCGTTGCGACTCGTATCTCTTCGTTGTGAAGATCGCCGCTTTCCGTTTTTGAACTGACCATGGGCGTAGAGATTTACGTAATACCTATTCATCACGAGGGGGGGGGGGGGGGTGTGGGGGTGAATGAATAGATCATCCCCCTGTTGAATGGCATCAATGACAGATCTACGCCCATGGAACTGACTCAAACAAGTCCGAGTGTTCATATTGTGCACTGCCCGATTGTTCCATACAAAGAATGCGAGGAAATCGTTGCGACATGGCGATAGTTTTGAACCGGTTCAAAATATTCGTTGTGCTAACACGATTCATGGCGTTCTTCGCGATGCGCAACGGTTCGAAGAACGAATTACAACGACTCAGGGGTGTCGATCCATTTTTAGGATTGGGGGGGGGGGGGCGAAATTCCAGATTTTCGATTTATCAAAGGAATCACACACACGAATAGACACATCAAGTCGTTTCACATAAACGTCTTAAACGCGTTTATTTTCTGCTTTCTTGAGCAATTCAAACATGTTTTGATGACATCGCTTGTGTCGATGATATGTACTGTGTTTAACTTACATGTGTTATATGAAACCAAATGATAGTTAGCAGTTTGGAACGTAATGAATATAAGCCATATATACCTTCCTGGGTCATTCATAAACAATATATATCAAAAGTAAATATTAACATGCCTCTTTGCAGCATCATAGACATTCATGATACAATGTATTCTAAATAGAACATTATACACAAAATAGGGCTGTTTACCCCTTCCTCCCATACTCAGTTGCTCTATAAGAAACAGTGAACAACAATATGTTTCCAGGAAAAAGCTCATTTGATGTTTAACTGTAAAACTTTGTTTAATTTGCAAAACAAACATGCGCCGAATAAGCGAACTAAAATAAATGGATTCATTTGTTTCAATGGTGCTGCCGTCATGAACTTGATACTAGGCCTACTACACGCCATCTCCAATATATGTACGGTTTTCATTAAAATGTACTTTCCAATGTACGAATCCAAAAATGTAACTTGAAATGTATACACGTGTCAGGCCTGACAAGTGTAAATATATTATCAAATCACTTGCACAATACTACTACTAGCAACATCCAACTTTACAATCTATGTATTGTGTTGATGCTGTCAACACAATTGTATCAAGGAATCTGTATTTTAAACTTCATAATTACTTTGATAGAAGTACGAGTCAGACTGGTACGAGCCAACTCTCAATTATATTCTACAAATAGCATACGTATATGAACATAAAACAAGTATTGGCTTAATGAACATTTTCCCCGTGCTGTTATACTTCTTAGCTGACATCATGCTCATTGCCGGGTTTGGTTTTCTAAATTTCCTTAAAAGGTGTATGTTTGAAGTGTCGGGATATTAAATTCTCAAAGGGAAGATGTAAATTGTTTACACATCGTCAATGCAGGGAGTATAGTATTGCATTTCGCTCATGAATTATTATTCGTCATAATATATGACACTCATTAGTTTACAATGGAATTTTCGCACATCACTCAGTAGATAATTATCAGATCACATAAATGCACATTATATCAATGATCCTTCGTTTGTTTTTGCACAATGTCAATACGTTATGTTGTTATGTGTATAGTTCCAATGAGTTTCTCATTATCAAACCATTATGCAAAATGTAGAACATAATATGCATTCACACACTCTGGTATACGGGGAACACTATGCTCTACTTGTACAAATTACTTCTTTATTCATTTTTGTTTTATTTCAATAACTTTTTCGCTAAAGCGGCTATTTTATTTGCCATAGTTATTCCAGGTGATGATGAGTAATATAAATCACTAACAGTCGACTTACTATGCGATATTGTTTATTTACAATATATATCCTCTTCTCTCAATAGCCGGTTCCTGTGTGAATATTTAAAGAATATTGACTGGCCTTGAGGGAGACACGGCAAATATTGCCTGAACTAGATTCATATTGCCCGAGTCGAAGACGAGGGCAATATGGATCTAGTGAGGGCAATATTTGTAGTTTTAGCCCGAAAGTCCAGTCAATATTGTAATTATTAACTAATCAGACATCTCGAGCGAACATGCAATATATTAATATAAAGGGTACAAATTGCACAATTCTTACAATTATTGAACGATGTTTAAACTTCAAGTTTTAACCAAAATGCATAAATCTTGACTTCATATCCCAGTTTGTAAAGAATCATTACTTAGCTAGCGCGTAACACATTGTTACGTCATAATTAGACACGCGCAAATCATTGATAAACTCGCGTATGAATTTGCGCACTCATGCTGTTGAAAGCACCATCCGTTGAAAGCACCATCCGTCTCTACAATCGCTGTGTCCTCGATAATCCATCGTCGAAACGAGAGACCAGAAATCGCGAGAAAAGTGCGAAACGTTAACACGGCAATACAACTATTGGCAGCCAATCGAGGGTGGAGCGTGATCGACAACAATAACATAAGAGAAATGCACCTCGCCCGAGATGGTCTTCATTTGAACCGGAGTGGGACGAAACAGCTGGCGTCAAACTTCATCAGCTACGTCGGTGGAGATAATGAGGTTCGGAGAGATCGGCGGTCACTTCACACACACCAACCTGATCAACATCAGCGGCAGACCAGTTTACAGATACAGCATTCTGAAGATTTGGCAGGAAATCGAGGACTACACACTCACGCAGACGATACCAGACACCGCGATCAACATCAGCGCCGCGGCGGAGAGGTTGGAAGGCGGGCCAGTCAACAATACCGAGGACCACACACATATGCAGATGCGACCAGACAGACCAGAGGTATGTCTTTTCAGATGCGCCCCTCCTCAAACAACAGATGGAAGGCACCAAGGGGTCGAGAGTTTCCCAGGGACTGGGTGGATTGCCTGGAGACGGCGGAGAGACTGCTAAATGTCTGTCACTAGCAGTAACAATGCACAATTATAAAAGTCTTGATAACACGTTGATACACAAAATTCCTGAAAAACAGAATTCTTCTGGCTTACAATTGATTAAAATTATTAGTATTAATGTATGCGGTATAAACTCTAAGCTGGAGCTTGGAATATTGCCAGACTATATAGCTGATGCAGACATCGCATGCTTTTCAGAAACTAAGACAGACTATATTGATGAGGATTTTATACCGCCTGGTTATGAATATATTTGTAAAGAGCGCACTGATAATACATTGCCTCACGGAGGAGTGCATGGCGTATGCATTCTATACAAAGACTGTTACAATGTACAAATTATAGAAAAAGTAAAATCAAGGTATGTTTTGTGGTGCAAAGTTAAGTTGAATAATAAGTTTACATTTATTATTGGATCAGTTTATGTACCACATGAAAACTCGAAATACTATAATTCTGATATTTTCGAGGAGATAGCATGCTCTATTGTGGATTTAAAAAGTAAATATGAGTTGCCTTTGTGCATGATAGGAGATTTTAATGCTCGGACAGGGAGTTTGATAGATTGTGTTGAAGATAGTTGCGAAGATTTATATTTAGATGTGCAAACACCCTCACTTCCTGAAAGAAGAAATTTGGATAGATGCATAAATAAAAATGGAGTAAATCTCATTGAATTATGCAAATCACTCGAAATGACAATAGTTAATGGTAGAATAGGAAATGATGCCAGAGGCAATTTGAGCACCATTGATTATTTTATTATATCACGAGAATCGTTTAAGTTAGTTAGAAATTGTGAGGTAGATTGTTTTGATAATACGCTTTCTGACAAACATAATCCTTTATGTGTACATTTAGATATTTACGTAGACTCGCTAGAAAGAAGTGAGGAGGTAAACACTCAACAGGAAGGCGATTCTTCCTTTATTGAAGCAAATGTGAAAATTGTTTGGAATACATCTTCTTGCAATGAATTTAAAAATGGTTTAGATGCAAATATGATTAATGATATTTGTAGCAGGATAGATTTACTAGAAAGAAATAACACTGATCAAAAAGCAATAGACAAATTATGCGAGTGTATAAAAAGTGTTTACATTGAGGCAGCTTCTAAAGCAAATTTAGTGAAGAAAACGAGTAAAAAGAAAAGGAAAAGCGATACAAAAGTACATAAACCTGATTATAAATTATGGTTTAATGAGACATGTAAACAATTAAAGTCAACATTTTTGAAACTTAAGAAAAATTGCAAACGTTCAAAAGGTAGTCTAGATGATGAGGAAAAGTTTGAGAGCGTGAAGTTATTGTATAGGAAAACATTAAAGCACGAACGCAATATGTATCTTAAGGATTTACATAAGAAGCTTCGTGCTCTAAAATCAAAAGATCCGAAAGAATATTGGAAAATATTAAATTTAAAAGTAAAAGATAAAAAGGAAAAAAATACAATTGGTATTTCAGCATTTCAATCCCATTTTAGGGATTTGAATAAAAAAGATACATTACATGAATATGATGAAAAGGAAGATTTTTCTTTTGATCGATATGCTTTAGTGTCAAACGACAATTATGATTTTAATAAACGGATTTTTGACGAAGAAGTCGTTTGTCAGATTAAAAAGTTAAAAAATAATAAAGCGTGTGGCATAGACTTAATATTAAATGAATGTTTAAAGAATAGTAATGAATCTCTAATTAGAGTAATCACTAAATTGTTTAATATAATTTTGGACACTGGAATTATACCAACTGATTGGACTATAGGTTTAATTTGCCCAATTTATAAAAAGAAAGGGTCGCCGAACGACCCTGACAATTATCGTGGAATTACACTTTTAAGCTGTATTGGGAAATTGTTTACATCAATAATAAATAATAGATTATGTACATTTTTGAATGATAATTATTTAATCGGTGAGGAACAAACAGGTTTTAGAGAGGGATATTCGACTGTAGATCACGTATTTGTATTTCATTCGATCCTAGATTTGTATTTATCTCACAGAAAAAGAATATACTGTGCCTTTATATTATTATTATTATTATTATTAGGCATTTAGCTACGCTATTCATAGTAAACTATATCACAGCGCTTACAACAGTATGCAGAATAACAACAAATCATATACAAATATTAACAAACCAAAGAAAAACTAAATAATAGCGAATCAAATAGGAAATAAGTACGTTTTTAGGAGTTTTTTAAAAACATCCACTGATGGAGCTGCCTTTATACAGGAGGGAAGCTTATTCCACTCCTTAGCCGCTGCAACAGTGAATGTGCGATCTCCTGCCTTACTTCGAGCTACATGAAAAGTTAATCGAAATGGGTCTGCATTGGAGCGAAGGTTTGTACGTACAGGTTGATACATCTGAAGACACTCATTGAAATACTCTGGTGCCTGATCATGGAAGAATTTATATACAAATAAAAGAATTTTAAAAACTATCCTCTGTTTGACTGGTAACCAATGAAGGGATTTAAGAAGAGGCATGGCATCATGACGACGGTCTAAACGAAAAATAATACGAGCAGCCCAGTTCTGCAAACTTTGAAGTCTCCGTATATATGTCTGAGGAACTTCTGTAAGCAGCCCGTTACAATAGTCCAACCGGGAAAGAACATGGCTGCGAATCACATGATGACATGCATCTTCAGATACATACTTTCTTATCTGTGATACATTTTTCAACTGAAATCGTACAGATTTACAAAGCTGGTCTATTTGGTCAGACATGGACATGTTACAATCAAAAGTTACACCAAGGTTCTTGACTGATGTAGATGGTGCAATCTGAGTGGTTCCAAATGTAAGATTGACATCATTAATGTTTCCCAAGTTGTGTTTGGAGCCAATTATCAAAAACTCTGTCTTTTCCTCATTTAATTTAAGTTTGTTCCTTCCCATCCACGCACTTATATCTGTGACACAATCTGAAAGAGTTTTTAATGCAGTATCTAAGCCAGTAGGTTGCTTAGGATCAAACGAAACATACAACTGTGTATCATCAGCATAAGTGTGATATAAAACGTTGTAATGTCTAGCGATATCTGGGACAGGCAAAGTATATATAGTATATCCTATGGGTCCAAATACGGATCCTTGAGGTAGACCAACTTTGTTAGAAGCTATTACTGACTGTTTACCTCTAATTTCAACACATGTGGACCAGTCTTCCAAATATGACCTAAACCATCTCAGAGCAGTACCCTCAACTCCCAGCCTTGTTGATAACCGAGATATTAAGATATGACGGTCAATCGTATCAAAGGCTGCTGACAAATCTAATGACAACAATAGAACTACTCGACCTTTATCCATAGCTGACAGAATATCATGTTTTACTTTAATAAGTGCACTTTCGGTACTATGATAAGGTCTATATGCAGATTGGTTAGGATCCCACAATCCATTTTCATTCATGTAATCTGTGAGTCTACGACAAGCAACTTTCTCAATGAGCTTTCCCAAAAAACTTAAATTAGACACAGGCCTATAATTAGACAAGCAATCCTTATCAAGATTTTGCTTCTTGATAAGAGGTCTAATTATGGCTGACCTAGCTGCAGCAGGGAATGTACCTTTCTGTAATGATGAATTAACACTATCCGTCAATATAGGAGGAAGACAATGTACATATTCTTTTAAAAACCATGTTGGAATGGGATCTAAACTACATGACTTACTAGGAGAAGAAAGAATAATTTTCAATAACTCATCTTCAGTTGTAGGTTCTAAACATGAAAGTGATTTGACATGCACTTGACTATTTTTATAGATTACAAAAAGGCATTCGATTCGATAGATCGAACATTACTTTGGTGTAAACTTTTACAGCAAAACATTCGAGGAAAACTATTTAAAGTCATTCATAATATGTATGCAAATTTGAAATCATGTGTTGTGAAAGATTCTCAAAGATCTGATTACTTTAGTTGCAACATTGGCGTTAGACAAGGGGAGAATTTATCCCCCTTACTTTTTGCATTGTACATAAATGATTTTGAATTATTTATTAAAGATAGATATCCCGGTATTGATTTGTTGCCCAAAAAACTAAAAAGTGCAATGTCCAATAATGGAATTGAAGTGTTTATGAAACTTTTCTCATTATTATATGCAGACGATACGATAGTTTTAGCAACCAATGAACGTGAATTACAATCAGCATTGGATGCCGTTAGTGAATATTGTAAATTGTGGTTATTAAAAGTTAATGTTAGTAAAACGAAAGTAGTGATTTTTTCTAAAGGAAAAGTAAAAAAATATGAACCGTTTATGTTTGACGGAGAAGAAGTAGAGGTGGTTGATGAGTACACATACCTGGGCGTAGTGTTTAATTATAACAATACGTTCAAAAAAGCCCAGAACAAGCAAATTACTCAAGCTAAAAGAGCTATGTATAGTCTGATAATAAAATCTCGGAAGTTAAGACTTCCTTTAGACATACAGGTAGAACTTTTTGATCGGATAGTGGTGCCCGTACTTATTTATGGAAGTGAAGACTGGGGTTTTGAAAATATTGCGCAGATCGAGGCCTTGCATGCACAATATTGTAAGCAATTGTTAAGATTGAGAAAAAGTACGATGAATAGCATGGCACTGGGTGAATTAGGTCGGTTTGAAGTATCATTAGTTGTAAAAGAAAGAATGGTTAACTATTGGTTTAGAACTATATCTGGTAAAGAAGTCAAGTATTCAACGACAGTGTGTAATATTTTGAAACTCCTGCGAGATAATAATATATTTTCCTCTAAATGGACTCGATATGTACATACTGTTTTGCATGAATTAGGTATGTCAAATTTGTGGTATGAATATGAAAAAGTAAGTAGTTCATGGGTGAAATCAGCCCTTAAACTAAGATTAAGTGATACATATTCTCAAAATTGGCACTGTAAAATTAACGATAGTACATGTTGTTTAAATTACCGCCCTCATTGAGAATTGCTTTAGCAAAGCTCCGATGTGGAAATCACAGATTGCCTGTAGTAAATGCATGTATCAAAATTGTGTTGTATCATAATGGCACTCTATACGAAATAGTTAAAGTCTGCAGCCACAACGCTGCTTTGTAGTATGTATGATTATCCTTCAAATTGACGAATAGTGGTAACTTGGAAAGTATTATAGTCATTTATAATATGTTGATGCACACGTTTACTGCATGATCTGAACAAGTACCTTTGTTGTATGTAAATAGTTTTTGCTCTTGTTTTTTTTTTTTTTTTTTTCTCTACTGCATTGATATTTCAATAGCCGTTGTGCATTCTCTTGATAGTAACATTTCCTTGGTCAATTCATAGCTTGCGATTGACCTTGTTTTCTTTCTTGTACTTCTTTACTATTATTATAAATATTGCGATTGCGTTTTATTTACTTGTCTTTGTTTGCTAAATATCGTCTTCACACCATATTATAATGATTATTTAGCCCCCATAATTATGAAAGTTAAGTATATTACTATATTGATTCTGGAATAGTTCATTTTTTACAAACTTACTTTAGATTATTATTAATAGTTTCCTGCTAACTTGTCAGTATCACTGTTCATGTATTTGGTCCATCATTGCATAGCGGTTTCACCTTAAAGTAATATCACCTTTTAGTAAAGGTATAGGGAAATAAATTTGACAAGACAGAGTTTATCATCTCAATGATCTTCACATTTTCGAAAGTTTATATTTTTGATCGATTTTAAATTTGCAATTACTTAATTCCTGTTTGTTTTATGTTACATGTTAGTTTTCTTATATTTTGTGATATATTGTTTTGAATATGTGTATATATATCTGTATATATTTGTTATATTGTGCTAATGTGATTTTCTTCAATACCCTACGACAGGGTGACATGAGAAATAAAACATTGAACATTTGAACATTGTTAGCGCGCCTTCATCTCGGATAAATTTTTTTGACCGGCAAATTACACACAAAATCCCATTGACTTTTCTGAGCCGGTCAATACGATTTTGTCCATTGGTTTACTGTGTGATCATATTGACCGCAAATTACACACAAAATCCATTGACTTTTCTGAGCGGGCAATATGATTTGTTTTCACCCCCTAGTTTTTGTTGGCTTACTTAACTGGAGGCAATATGGTTTTAAAATTGCCCTGCTCAGATGTCTGCTATGGTTATAATATGTTATACTCTAAGTTTCGTGATTATGGTATAATAATAAACTCTACATTTCCAAACCGAATCATAACATTACATGTATACTAAATTGCTTATAGAGAATGTATTGCTAATTATACGCGCTATATAAATTGAATTTATTATTATCATTATTTTCACAATTTACGTGCATGTCTGTTTGCTATATATCCAAAGAAACAGCATTTTGAAAATCATATTAGCATGACTAACATTTTCAAAATCTTTGATCCCGCACAATGCCATTGGTAAAACAAACGAGAATATTATTTTACAAATTGTATATTACATTAAAAAAACACCACTTATTTAAACATGTTTGTGTTTAAGTCATCGTTAATTTGATTGGAAAAAATGAATTAAATTATCAGTAGTGTACTTCAATGGGCTTATGCCGAAAGGGTGGGTAGCGTCGCGTCGCGTCGCGTTGACTGGAACGCGACCATTCGTCAAAGCCCCCCCCCCCCCCCGGTTTCTGCCGAAAGGGTGCGTTGGAAGCACTGATTTCCCATTGACAAAAAAAAAAAAACATTCCGATAGGCATATCTCATCCAATTCTTAACATATTTAATTGATTTTTGGTATTTGGAAATTATTTGTTATGCTCTTTCGGTAAATGAAGTTCAAATTTGAAAAAAAAATAAATAAATAAATAAATAAATAAAAAATAAAATAAATAAATAAATAAATTTATGGACGTCATATCTTGTTTACCTCAATTTGCTCAAGAGTAACCATCTTAGCCATTGGAATAGTTAGCCTTCGGATTGAATAATGTGTGTGTAATCGAAACTTGAAATGACACAAACCTGAATGATAATGATCAGACCAGTGACGTATCCAGGATTTTTTCAAGGGGGGGGGGGGGGGGGTTGGGAGGGTATGTCGTCTGACAAATTTCTGTAAGCAGGGGGGGGGGGAGTGGCCGTAGAAAATGTTTGAAGCCGAGACCAAGTACATTTACTATTTTCGAGGTCGAGATAGGACCAGTCACAAATTTTCGTGGCAGAGACTAAGACATTTTTCTAGAATCCTGTAAGCAGGAGGGGGGGGGGGGGGAGGGGGGGGGGGGGGGGGGGTGGTGTCCGTGAAAATGTTCGTAACCAAGTACCAACAATGTTCAATATTTTGAGGGCTGAAAACCAAGGTTCTTCGCAATTTTACGAGCCGAGACCATGGGTAATGATGGTCGAGGCCGCTTAAAAAAAAAAAAATAATAATTGGTCAAAAGGGGGGGGGGGTGGGGGTGAACCCCCCAAACTCCTCTCCTGGTACGCATATGGATACAGACCTTAAATTAGTTTAATTCCGAAGGTAAACTATTCCAAGTCTTAGATGTAGACTCTTTAGTAAATGTGTATTTTTGATCAAATAGGCCCTTCATAAGTGTTATATACTTTCAGGGACACAATCAAACACACATGACTCGCATAATAAGGCTTCATATATCGAACTACAGTACACCATCCGCAGCACGCACGCGTTACGCATGGGTTGAATAAATCAACCATGTGCTATAAAATCCCATCTTGTTGAATAGTCGGTCTCTCATAGGATACCACGTGTTTCGTCGGCGGTGGCGAAACGAAAACTCAGAGAATGAAATGGCACAAGTTACGGACGCGTCTTTGATGTACACATCATTGTACAAAACGGTACATTCAGAATAAGCCCCCCCCCCCCCCCCCCCCCCCCCCCCGTATGTGCCATTTGGTATCGTTATCTGAACTGACGCGATTAAACCGCTCCAACGCACCCTTTCGGCAAAACGGGGGGGGGGGGGCTTTGGACGAATGGTCGCGTTCCAGTCAACGCGACACGACCGCGACGCGACGCTACCCAACCCTTTCGGCAATATAAGCCACTTCAATGCGTGTATTTTATCTTATATTCCACGTACTAAGAATATTGCTCTACGATTGGTCAAAAGTTAATCACGTGATGAAATATAGTTTCGCCATGAATGATGGAGAAGAAAAGTCGTTACACTGTGTAGATATTTTGTGGTGAAAGTGCGTTGCACTCACTAGATAGTCGGTAAATTTGTTTCGCGCGCAAGTATACGCGTGCGCGAGTTAGTGCGGCAGAAAAGGTAGCGCGCTGATGCGCAACGTTTGCCGCGCGGCTATGCTTAATAGACAATGGTTAAGCGTCTTTGACTTTTAATCATAAATCTTGTTCATGTGCAGGATTGACCGAAATTAAAATAAAAGACTCGATCAATTGCTCAAATATTCCAAAGTTTTTAGCCCTTTGTGTTAGTTATAGGTCGTTTGTGATCAAACTAATTGATGTGGAATATAAAGCAAATAATCACCTTTTGGTTTCAGGCGATGGCAAAACTATCACTTCCTCGGCGATCTGAATGTATACGTTATCTTTCCTCAGCTTCGCTTCGGAAAGATAGCTACATTCCAGATCGCCTCGGAAGTGATAGTTTTGTCCCATCACCTTCACCAACGGTAATTATTTGCTTAATACAGCATGTTGCAATTGGTATTCATTGTATCCAATCAAGTAATGTTCTGACGGAGGTAATGGGGTGCTGCAGCCCCACAAATTAAAATTAGAATGTGGTAAAATGAATTCAAATCGTTGATACGGCGTGTTTTTATTGATGTAAAACTAATTTTCGGTTAAAAAAAAAGAATTTACATAATCTCGTCTTTTTATCATTGTTAATTGTTGGCATAAAATTAGACAAGAAAGAAAAAAGATAACATAAACTATATACATGAGAACGTGTTTTGCATCACATCAATGTAAACACTTTGTTCTAATTAATAATAATAATATACATTTATATAGCGCAAATTGCAAAGAGCCTCTAAGCGCTTAATTACTAAATTGAGTACAAATTCTTATTTTGGAATCGACATAATCGCTGTTGTTGGTGTATTTACAGCAGTGACATTAAACAAGCCATAACTAATCAATATTTGTGTTCGACAATGTGCTTTGTATCCAAAATATGCAAACAAAACCGAGGTACAAATCCTAATTTCATAAATTTCATATCGACACACAAAAACAAATCTATACCATTTTTAAAAACAGGTGGTCAACAGACATCGTCATCACCTATCTACGAGTGTATTTGTAACTGTACATTAAAAGACAATATTATATTAAATGAACTTTTACGGTACGTATACTTAAAAAGTCATGTATATAGCGTAGAGGTCATAGTTCCACTCTTCGCACTTTCGGCCTAGGTTCGAACCTCGCTTGCGTCTCTCGTGAATGATGACGATAATTAAAGGCGGTCCAAGACGCACAACTTATACATGACTGAACTTATGTTTAAAAAACCAAATAGTCAACCATTTAAACAGGATAGTCTGAATAAGTGAGACTTTTCTTCTTAATTTCAGTCGTTCATAACGATGGATTGTTCAAGATTAATAGCAAGTTTTGTCCATTTTAATGAGACGTTTAGATGTCGAGCGCGGGAAACACGGAGTCGTCTCCCTTGTATGGAGAATTGGCGTACTGCATATGTGAGATTAGGAATTCCTTCTGCGTGATCATAGGGCTCGTGGCATACTGGTAGTCGTTACTTGACGGCTCTCGTCAGTTGACGACGTTCTTGGACAGCATCGGGATTTCGTAACACGCATCGCTATTACTGTCGTGACTCTCGCTCGCGATCGCTGGATTCGACGTCCCTCAGTGGCTGCCAGTCTGGGCGGGAGGAAGCCGCTGTTGGGTCCGGGAACCATGGGACGCAGGAATGGACTTCGATCGACAGAGAAGAGCATGTATATCCGGTCGTGCGTCGTTGGCGGAAGCTTCCCATGGCGCGATTTCATGATGCCGGTGTCCCCTACCATGTCCTGGTACGGCATGTCCATGTTGGTGTTTGTCATGGCATTGCTGGACACTGATTCCAGTTTCTGCCTTGCCAAGCGTGTCAAAACCCAAGCCGGAGTTGTCACAAACCGACCTTGAGAGGAGTTGTAGAAGTTAAGTCGACGGGTTGTGCTGGGGAGGGCTCGTTGGATGGTTGCGCTGTTGCCAGCTTGCCCCAGATATTCTCCACACGGAAGTTCGAATCCGAGCGGTACGACACCTGCGGGTATCAGAGTTCCGTGAGCTTCGGTGATAGGAGATCGACTCCCTGGTTTGCCCTTCTTCCATATGACAGATGTAAGAATCGCAATAGTTACCAGCAATGCCAAGCTCAGGAGGGACAACACCAACAATGAACGGTTAGCATGTCTGTGACCTGACCTTGACCTTGCTGGATTCAGCGGGCTGGGGGACACATGGATGGTTCGTACTTCCTGCTGTAAGTGTAGTGTTTACAATCACTTTCTGTGTTTCCGAAAACGTTTCCAGCTCGGCAAGCAATGTGAACACACTTCTGGAAGTAACTTGGTGGTAACGGTTGCCATACCCAGGAAACTCCTCACAAAGGTGATCTGAGTCCCAGCAGATGACGGTTAAACTGTGCAGTTGAGACCAGTAACAAACGGATGATTAGCATAGGCAAACGCCAGTAGGTGAAGAGTTTCATTTGATTGGTACAAAACCTTGAAGTGTTACATTGACAAAGGGTCGACTGAATCGGACACTTTCTGTTTTCACCTCCGTCCCCAGTTTCGTCGTCGTACGCAAGTCGACACCTCAAACTGGCTGTCAGGTTCACCCGGACGGGGCTTCATAGGAAGACGTATAGTGCTTCTCAATGGGCTACCATCAGCAACCTTGACATCACACCTCTAAACCAATGTAGGGTTGCCGCTTGGGTGGTCTGCTCGGATTCACAATACAGTTCGATGTTGTCCTCTACCATCTCCGGATGGCTGTGCAGACGGGTAGATGATCGGCGGGAGGATACTTCACCTTCAACGGTTAATTTGATTATGACTCCCACTACTTTCAATCCGGGCGAATCAAATATTGCACAGTAATAGTGTCCCTTGATAGGCCTTTCTTAGTACGTCTTCATCGTCAGCCTTTGAGTAAAGCGATACCGTCGGGGAATGCCTTCAACTTTGTATTGTTCATGCAGATTGTCTAGAAGAATCTGCTGACTAGATAGTCGAGTCACCACTCAGCGATGACTTACATCGACTGGGAGAAGTGCGGATTATCTGATAAAACTCTATGCGACCTCCGAGTTGAAAGAAATTGTCCGGAATCGTCGACGAGTAGCATTCAACTTCAGCCTCGGGTGCCTTGGCTTACTTCATTAGAGTACTCAACGGGTCAAAATTGAGAGTAAACTCTTGCGGCCCAAATACAATAGTTGTTCATCATTATTAGTATGACCACCCACCAATCATTATTTTCTGCAAGAAATCCATCTTCAATTCATCGGTGGTTTCATTTGCTTTTCGAGTTAGTAAAATGTCAACGCCTGAGCAGTCTCGCAATCACACTGAGGTTCTCTTCTGGAAGAAATATTTGACATAACAGCCTTATATATACTCCTCCCACCCGCTCGGCAAATTGTCGAGCAAGTTTTTGGTTTCGCTGCCCTTGTTGTTTGTCATGGTAGCGCTCAATTGCTCAAAGAGATTTCCTTAAACGGTTGTCCTTTACTTGATATCGGGTTGTGTCCTTGTACCTTTATCTATGATCATTATGTTCAGTTCTATCATGCTCAATGCTCAAAGAGATTCTTAAAAGTGTCCTTCAATTGATATCGGGTTGTGTCTGTACCTTTAATATGATCATTATGTTCAGTTCTATCATGCTCATTGCTCAAAGGAGATTTCTTAACGGTGCCTTTAATTGATATCGTGTTGTGTCTGTACCTTTTATTATGATTATTATGTGCAGTTCTAGCATGCTCATTGCTCAAAGAGATTTCTTAAACAGGTGTCGTTTACTTGATATCGAGTTGGTTATCCGTACCGTTTATTATGATTATTATGTTCTATCATTTTAATTGTGTCCTTTAATTGTTTCGCATTATCCAGTAATGCTATCATACTTTATATCTTCTAACATGAACAAAGGATCCCTTTTCCCGGTAGTCCTTTTATTGATATCGCATCACACATCTAAACATCGACAGTCATAATGTGAATGAGACATTGTTCATATATTCAGTAGGCTGTCCGATTTACATCAATCTTGTAAAAATCCTTGCGGCGAAATCATCTTTGCAATGAAGCTGTTTGCAATGTCTCTTAGGTTGATGGCATCCAACTTATCGTTGTTACATGGCCAGAGCATGTAGTGTTTTAATCTTTGTTGGCCATTGTATTCTTAGGTATGTCTTTACTTGCCCTTAGTATGGCTGGATTGACCGCTCGGCCTGTCGCAGTTGTGGAGGGCAGACAAGGAAGAGTTTTAGCGTCGGCATTGTACTTGGGGCAACTGCTTGCTTCGCTGAATATTGTAGCGAATTGGCGGTTATTTCGGAGAGACTTGAGCTCTTCTACAGTGCACATTGTACCATTTCCAGTCCTATCTCCAACCGGACATACTCTCGAGCTTGGTATTACCCTGCTCAGTCGGTCCGTTACTTCGAACAGCCGATGGGCAAACACGAGCCCAAGATATAATCGAAGGTGGTTAGTTGACGACGAAATCCAGCTATTTGTGTGCAGCAACCTTGGTATCCGACGACGATGCGATGGTATTGAGGAACTTCTGGAGGTGTCAAGCTCCTTCAATACCATCAAGTGCGTGGAACTTCACAGTGAACCGGTTGGACAGAGAGGTCCGGATGCTGGTCCTGCGAACACTCCAGTGCCTCAGCAACAATCTTCATCATAGCTGTGCGTTAGGAGATGTCCGAAAAGGTTGCGAGCTCCTGGATAAATAGAAGATATTCCAGATAATGGGACTGCAGATACTTTACATCCTGTACTGCCAGGTTAACACAATGCATATGGCAGTGGATTTGCAAGGCCTCATGGTTCTTTGCGAGCGATTCTAGATGCCTACGCCATTCACATATCCTTGGAAGGTTGTGGGCCCCATCGAAAGTCTGGCTTCTACAGTATGCAGACTTAGATCCGATCGGTGTGAGGTACTTCGTGATGGCCGCGTATATGCTCTCTGATCTCATATATCATACAGTAAAGGCCGGGAAATGGCTCTTCAACCTCAAGGCATTCCGTTCACGGTACGAATGCAGATTGTAAGCTGTTCAGTAGCTGTTATGTCAGTTGTTTCGTCAGCAAGAAGGCCAAAAGTTACACGTTCCTTGATATCTTTGATAATGTCTCTGAGGGGACGGCTGTGTGCCATTTCCTGTGCAATCTCATTGCTGAATTTCCACTGAGTGCCATTTTGTTTTCCTGGTCAACCAGTCAGCCAATTCTTGGGAATCCTCTTTACGAAGTTGAGAAGCTGAATGAGATTGATTCGGCATCAATCTTTTCGACAAAGTTGCATTCCTTGACCGTGTCAGGGACGGATGGATGAAATGATCTTGAGCAGACACCGACTAACCAAATTCATGTCATTATCCTTGTGCAAGAGGAGCTGCCCTACAACACGGGTTCCCCCCTCATCGATTGGAATTGATAAATGGATTGCGGTGGGCTGCGCTACCTTCATGTTTCTTGAAGGCTCTACGGATTTTTCCAATTAGTAAAGCCTTTTTCCTGTGAACTCATCCTTGGCGCTTTTGATAGCTGCGAACAGCTTGGCTCTTGACTTGGGAGCATGTGGGATTGACACATGACCAGCATCTTCAGCATCGTCATACTCTAGCCATGGAAGACGTCCCTTGTACCATGCGGGGAGAATCTTCTGTTCTTGTTGTAGGGAAATGTTTGCTTCCATGGTAGGTAGTTGGTTGATTTGGATCCAGTCGCAATCCCTTCTTCGACTCTGCCTCTATAGCTGGTACTTGAGTTGCAGCAACTTTGTGATGGACCAGATGTCAGGTCTCGATGGACGTTTCAGGGATCATGTGACTTTATCTGAAGAGCTTACATGAGGTTTGAAGGCAGTGAGCTTGCTGGTACATCTTTCTCTGAGACGTGAATTTGTCTTTGGTGTCACCATCTTCTGGCTTAATGACCACTGTGGAATACGATGTAAGGCCTTAAGAAAGAGCTGATTTTCGTCATGATTTTCCTGTGAAAACAATATAACAGTCAATGAATACCCCTGTCAGTGGCATTCTTAAATCTGCACCCTATATTCACATGACCATTTTTCTTCTGTTTATTTTGTCATTGTATTTTTATTTAATTGCATTCCATTTAAGGTCCGACAATCAATACACGTATTTTCCCGTTTAATACTAAGAAATTAATTTTATTTTGTCGTAATAAAGCTTGCTAGTCAGCTGCATATTCTTCATCCTCTAATCTCGACAATATTATATAAACTTGATGGACTATTAAGAATGAAAGTTTGAAATTATTAAAATCATAAACTTTGATATGAATAAATATCTTTACATACTATATTGTAATCTTACAAATAAAATTGGATCAAGAGTTAGTAATACTTAAGCCACGCTGCTTGATTTAATCGATGTCCGACTGATGATATACAAGCGTGTTTATAGCGCGCCACTATACATGACTATACATGTACATCTCCTATGAGCACGTATTCCACGTAATAACCTTTGCAATGGCTAGATTACAATCATTTCCTTTAATTGCCGATAAACAAATATGTAACAACCGTATATAGGTATGAATATTTCAGGCAAAAAAGTCAGAGATCGTATAGTTATCTATCCTTTACGTTCAATATATGAGTATCGGGAGGCGGCTAAAATTAATATGTCACAGCGTTCAGGCGGTTAAAGATAATGAAATTAGGTACTTTGTTTCTTCTCTTTATCGTTGCTTTATAAATGAGGTGAAAATACGTTTTCATTCAAGTGGGTTAATGAACGGCATTCTACTAAATGTATGACTTTGGGCTAAACTAAAATAAAAATAACAAAATCCCAGTAACCAGAGTGTATCTAACAATCACATTGATGGTTGTCAATTATATCATGCACGTCCGCCTCTGATCGTTTGTTCTACAAAA
>JBAMJV010007623.1:0-99752 GCA_037951105.1 Echinarachnius parma
CTTCATGGCAGGCCCAGTCCTCAAAGTAGATCCAGAAAACTGGGATCAAAAATTAAGCCCCGGTCCCCCTCCAGTCACCTAAAGAAGGAAATTCTTTTTATTTCATTCCTTAAAAGACTGGATTCGGAATCTAGCGCCCAGATGATCCTATTCCTGCAGATCAAGGCTGCTCAAAAAGAGTACTCATGCAGGCCCAGTCTCTCCTCAAGTAAGGTCCAGGAATTGGGAACAAAACCCTGTCCCCTACAGTACAGCTCTTTCTGTTCATTCCTTTCAAACCAGCCCTACGTCACACAGATTTTGTTATGCCCCACTTGATCCTGATCTCTAGTGCCAGATTATCCTAGTCTTGCAGAGTGGCCACCCAACACCCCCAGACCCAAGCAGCTCAAGAGAGTACTCATGCAAGGCCTAGTTCCTCAAGTTGATCCAGGACCTGGCATATAAACAAGCCAAGTCCCTCCAGAGTCCCCTAAAATAGAGCTCTTTCAGTTCATTCCTTAAAACCAGCACTGCTACATAAGCAATTTTTTTTAAAGACTGGGACTCCTGATCTTACCGTAGTGCCACGATATCCTTTAAACCAGGCCCTGGCTTTTCTAACCAATGTTTTAAAGACTGGATTCTGTTCTAGTGCCCAGGTTATCTTAGTCCTGCAGACCAGGCTCTACTACCCCCAAGACCAGGCTCTACTACCCCCAGACCAAGCAGTACAAGGAGAGTACTCGGGGGCTGGTCTAGTCCCTCAAGTAGATCCAGGAACTAAGATATGCTGGATTATATGCAAACATTTCTTAAAAACAGAACTTTGTGAGTGCTCATTGGGTCCGGAACGTAGGTGCAGATTACCCTTTGTCGGTGCATACACTGCCCGATCATCCTCACTCATGCATAACTTATCCCTATAAAAATACATGTAGGATGTATGCCTACTTACCCAACAAAACCATCCCTAGACCCAAGCAGCTTAAGTAACAGTATTACATTTCTTGTTCTTGGGTATATTATAGATGAAAGTGTGTTCTTATGCCCTTCAATTACGTAGGTCCATATCACAGCAACTAGCCATCGGGTGATCTTGGTGGTCTAGTGGTTATGATTACTGTCTAGTAATCAGGGAGGTCGGGTGAGTGTTTGATCCCCAGCTTAGTCCGCTTGGGATTTTTTGTTGTTGCCTTTTTTTTTCTTTTCTTAAGTTTCATAATGCAATCACAGTCCCGCAAGTAGATCCAGATCTATCTGAAAGTAGTCCAGTTCCTCCTGTATATCAAGGAATAATTGAGTAAAAAAACTTGTTGTAAAAAGTTTGTGATTGATTTATGTAGTAGGCCCTATTTCCTAAGAAATGCATCCTATTGATGTGCTTTTGAAACCCACATTTTCAATCATCTTCACAATAATCAATGTCTTTTTTTTAAATATACAAGTTGGGTTTTTATAGTAGTCTTTTTGTAAACCTTCGGTTTTTACTTTTCATAAGTCGCAGGACACAGTTTGCCTTAGCTTTTTATGGTTAACAGTATACACAAGAGGTAGGAGCGTACAGTATACACATATAGGAAACAAGATTATCCGTTGTCCTTTATATCAGCCATTACAATTTTGCATGTGATGAGAATCAGGGTAACAGAAGTTTGAATCATATGTTGTTTTTTATGTTGCTAATGTATTTCCGCAGTATATTTATAGTGTGTTACTGGACTGATAGTATAAAAGGTAAACATCCATAATGTGAATTTCGTTTTTAATGTCTGTTGTGTTAGTCAAAGTACAAAAGGGATTTACTTAATTATGTTCTCCAAACAACTGACTATTTAGACCTTGAACCTTCATATAAATATAACTCTCACTTAGTCAGGCCGATCTACTAAATACATCCTTCAAATAGCCATTTCACTACTGGTGCTGTAACTGAATTTTCATATTTTTTTTAAAACGTAGGTCTGCTAATTAAAAAAACTAAACATTATTTAAACCTAATGGTGCCTTGTCAATTTGTATTCTTCCTTTCTTTCTCAAATGTCACCATCATAATCATTGAATGTCAACAAACGGTGACAAAATCATAGTAGGCATCATTTTTAAAGGTTGTACAATTTAGAAACTCAAAATGAGAAATATCCAATAATTGTTTCATGGCCAATAAAATTGTTCTATGTTTCCCCCGTGTCCATGCAAATTATGTGGTGTATTGGCATGACAACCATCTGCATACTATTTTAGGTTTACATTTTCCCTGCCAATTTTTGGGGGTTAAGGTTTGTTTGTTCTGAAGATGCGAGATTGTCACCATTAAAACACGTCCTGTGGCTAAATCAGATGAAGACAAGATTAAAAGTATGAAAGGTAAAACAATTGGGTTACTTACAACTGAATGTTAAAATGTTAAACTGGTCATAGATAAAACAATAATAATAGATGTGGCACTATGTCCCTATTTTTAAATGTGGAAGGAAATGTCCTTTAAAGACTAAAACTAATCGTAACCATTTAGATCGTTTTCATTTGTTGTTTTTATGTGATTTATTTGCTGCTACTCCTGTCCCCACATATGGACAATTACAAATTATGTTTTTAATGGATATGAGCAATTTGTTATTTTATTTACCTTAACAAATAATTTCAGTGTGATTGTAAGTATAGAGGGTACTGTAAAAACAAAATAACACTATTTTGTGCTGTGTACTGTCAATGATTTTTCCAGATTGTTTGAAATTTGTAAGATGTAGCATTCAATCTCATTTACATTGAGAGTACAGCAAAATTGTTCAATCTTATCTTCTCTATAAATTTGTCTTAAGGTTTGAAATATTAACATAATTTACTTTTTACCGGCCAAATATATACCTTTTGGAGCATTGTGCAAATGTGTGGATTATATTCCTTTTCTTATGTTATGATATAACTTTTAGTCACATTGTTTTCATCCTTTATATATTTTGTAGTTTTTGACTAGCTGAAATGATTTTTCCTATACTGACTAATGCCAACAGTAATGACTGTTTTATACTCCTCAGAGCAAAAATTAGTTGTTCAAATTATGTTACATAGTTTCATTTATTTTTTTTTCAAGATGATAGAATGAGATCATTGCTGTAATCTTCTCAAAAGAGTTTGTACGGAAAGGTTTTCTAGCGAAAAATAGCCAAATATAACCAACCATGTGGTCAGAAATGCATTTTTTGTGTTTTTGTTTAAATGACACACTGTAAAGGGGACTGAGTTGTACGTGAAGTAAATAAGTTTGTTATGTTGCTTTATCTGTTCTTTTGTAAATAAAACAGACTAATGTTTATATTAAGCAAATAAAATGTGGTTTCTTGAATTGTTTAAATATTATGATTGATGTTCATTTGTCAGATTGAATTCTTCTGATAATCTCATTTTGACATATTTCATATTGACATATTTACAGTCGTAAGTGTATTCCTTATGAATGAAGATCAAGTTATTTTGGGTTCATTTATACAAAGCCATATACAACAAAGAAATCACAACCATTCCAGTTTTTTTTTTGGCAACTATTTTTCTCACACACAGAAAATACATGTTGACAATATGAAATTAGATTGTTCTATGTACCTCTTAGGGACTGCTTAAAGGGTACCACCACCCAAAAATAATATTCTTATTATAGAAAGGTACCATCTTTAGTATTCCATTCCTTCAACAAGTTCACAAAAATAATGTTTTCAGAAAAAAATATATAATTGGAAAATGCAATCACCATTCTCTACCATGCGGTTCATGCGGTCCTGAATTGCGTAGACCATATGCGTGCAGAGCCCAGAGCGCACTGTGCAGAGCGAATGAATCATCCGGGAATCTATTGACGGTGAAGCAGTGAAAGCATTGGCGCAACTCGCAAATGCTTTGGCCCGTATGGAACCAGGAAATAGCAAGTGGTTCCGTAAGTGTTGGAAATTAATTTCGTTGTTTATGAATTACACAACCCTTTGCAAAATGTTGGGTATCTATTTGATATCACAAAAACCGGTACCCAAAACATATAATAATGAGTTGTCCTTTGCCTGGTGGTTCCCTTTAATACAGTATCTCCCACCCCCTAACTAGCCACTTGTTTTATAGCAGCCAACCTGCCTATAGTAGCCACCAAAAGTGAAAACAATGCCTTGGAATCTGTCATATAGAAGACACCTGTCTGCAGTGGCCACATTCTGTTTTCCTTAGGCAAGTCATTCTACACAGGTTTGACTGGTGGGTGATTGTGTGTACGTTTGTGGTGATCCCGCATGATTGTATGCGTATGTAATATGTTACAGTCAAACCTGTCTTCTAGTGGCCACCTGTGTATAGGCAACCAACCTGCATAAAGTGACCAACAAAAGTGATCCCCTGCAGAAATAATGTCAGGTGACCTCTATAGACATGGTCCTATGTCTATAGTGTGGCCACTTTTGTTGCTTATTTTTGTGTGTGGTCACTATACACAGGTTTGACTGTTATACTTATGTTATTAGTGGGAAAGGGTGTGGCTTAGTCATAGTTCAGTACATGTATTATGATTGTGTTTTTGCATTGGAGAACAAAAATGCAGTATCTCAGTGTCTGGTGATAGATGTGGCTAAAAGAACACATGTGATATATCCAGTGTATCAGTTGCATATCTGGCAAGTACAGTCAAACCTGTCTATAGCAGCCAACCTGTCTATAGTGGCCACTAAACGTGATCCCGCTGCAGAGGAAAAACAATGGAATGAAACCTGTCTATAGAGGTCACCTGTCTACAGTTGGCCTACTTTTCTGTACTTCCCTTCGGTGGTCACTATACACAGGTTTGACTGAAGGTCACTTCCCCCCCCCTCCCCCCCCCCCTCAATAATAATATTTATTAATTCCTGAAGATATAATAAAGAAACGCATAGAGAGTATTCTCCCAATAATACCTGACCCCTCCCCCCCCCCCCCCCACAATCAGTCAGATCACATTATGCCACTATGTTCAGGATTCAAGTGATCCTGTTTTTTCCTATTTGTTATACCTGCTCCTCCCTTTTCCCCCATTTTCCACTTATTTTCCAACTTCTTCAAACTCTTTCCAATATTATATATTCCATTTTCATCACATTCTTTACTTTTTAAATATTCCTTCAAATACAATGGACAGTCTTTATTTTTTTTACCACAACAAGTTGTATGTATGCTGTGGCAGCTTAGGTGTTACGTGTCTGACACATATTTACCTCTTTTATTTGCATATTGGTTCTATTTCTATCAACTTGACGATTTTTGGCACGTAGATAAGAATGCAAGGATTGTCATAGGTTTTGGACTTTGATTCTGGGGGGGCATTGGTGGTAACAATAAGCCAACATGTTTGTACTTGAAAAGTATGACACACACACATAAACACACACGCACATACACACACACACACACACACACAAAATATTATATATATATATATATATAGTATCCACATTGTTATATCGCTCAATAGAGTGTTAGCTTTGTGTACAAACTATGAAAAATATATATCTTTTGGGGGTCATGACCTAACAAACTAAAGAGATAATACCTTTACAATCAATACAAGGTTGCAGCATATAATAATGTTTAGCGATTTATTATGCATTAAATTGTCTAACACGCAGAAACATGTTGAATTAACACACATACATACACACAGACCACACACACACACACGCACGCACACTACACACACAACACACATACTTACCGGGCATACTTGTGGGCACCCGACTTTGTGGGGTACTTATGCTACTACAGGCTGAAGGAGTGCTACTACAAACTGTTTTTTTTCCACAAAATCTTTGCAACGAAAAAAGGCAATCTTCTGAGTGCATGGGAGGGGTAGGGATGTGTCTAGAAAAAAAAAATTCCTCAAGTATCACTTATGGGGCACAGTCACAAGTCACATAACTCTTTGAAGCTAAATACGCCGATTTAAGGCTATTCCTTAGTGGGGTCTATGATTTATTCCCCACAAGGAAAACATACCCCACAAGTATATAATTGTACCACACGAGACCCCACAAGAATGCTGGTGTGAACACACACACACACACACACACACACACACACACACACGCACACACACACACACAACCATGCACACAAAAAGACACATCACTTTAATATACAAATAAGAAAAGAGGAAGATGTTTAACAGAATTATTCAAAAGGAGAAATTGTTTGCATTATTTATTTAAATGATTTTTTCCCCTTTTTTTCCTGAGGTGTTGCATTATTTCTCCTGTATTATTTGGGTGCATATCAATTAATAGGTTCATACTCCTCATCATACATAATTATGTTGAGCAGTCGCTTATGCCTCAAGCAAATTGCGCAGCTACGGGGGGGGGGGGGGGGGGGGGGTGCTTGCGGACATGCCCCCCTAATGATTTGATAAAACACCCCCAGTATGCGCACGCTGGGAGACGGTAGATCATGCCTTGAATAACGGACTACATAGCAGTCATTACTGTTATATGATTATTTGAACAATTGTGGAGGTAATATATTTCTCAGTTTCCAATTCCGCAGTGGATCAATAAAGACTTCAAATAGTACGTACAAATAAAAATAATTTCCTTATTTATTTACCGAGTATGCATTAATTAAGATTGCATCCAATCAACGCTGGGTAATGTCTTCTTGTCTGTAAGATTGTATGTGTGGTTCTTTACCAGTAAAACAAATACGGCGCTTGATGATTTTTTTAAATGTGTATGTACATATAAAAACAGAAAGAGAGAGAGAGTCGTAAAGTGTTCGTAATAGACTCAAAACGGTATCATTTGAGTGAACAAGGTTCATAGATCTCATGTCCTCGTCTCAAGCTTCCTCTTCCTCCTCCTCTACCTCCTCGAAATTCTTCGTCGTCGACCGTGGCGTCCTGGTACTGCTGGTACTCTGACACCAGGTCGTTCATGTTGCTCTCGGCCTCTGTGAACTCCATCTCGTCCATGCCCTCGCCCGTGTACCAGTGGAGGGAAGGCCTTTCTCCTGAACATAGCAGTGAACTGCTCTGAGATGCGCTGAAAATCTCCTGGATCGCCGTGTTGTTGCCGATAAACGTCGCAGACATCTTGAGACCTCGCGGCGGGATGTCGCAGACGGCTGACTTGACGTTGTTGGGGATCCACTCGACGAAGTAGCTACTGTTCTTGTTCTGGATGTTGAGCATCTGCTCATCGACCTCTTTCATCGACATGCGGCCACGGAAGATGGCAGCAACGGTGAGGTAGCGTCCGTGGACGCGGTCGCAGGCGGTCATCATGTTCTTGCTGTCGAACATCTGCGCTGTGAGCTCGGGGACGGTGACGGCGCGGTAATTCTGGCTGCCGCGGGAAGTCAAAAGGCGTGGAAACCCGGCATGAAAAAGTGGAGGCGCAGGGAACGGGACATGTTGACGGCAAGTTTGCGGAGATCCGCGTTGAGCTGTCCGGGGAACCTGAGACTCGCGGTGACACCGCTCATGGCGAACGAGAGGATGTGGTTGAGGTCGCCGTACGTCGGCGTTGTCAGCTTCAAGGTCCTGAAGCAGATGTCGTAGAGGGCTTCGTTGTCGATGCAGTAGGTCTCGTCGGTGTTCTCGGACCAGCTGGTGGACCGAGAGCGTTGGCGTTGTAAGGCTCGACGACGACGTCTGAAAACTTTTGGCGAAGGTACGACGCTGAAGGTCATGAAGATTCTGTCCGGATACTCCTCCTTTAAGTTTGCTGATCAGTAAGGTGCCCATACCGGACCCCGTCCCGCCACCTAGAGAATGTGTCATTTGGAAACCTGTGAAAAAAAAAGAAAGAAAGAAGTATTAAACGAGAGAACATTATTCTTGATGTGAATAATATATAGATGACTACAAGGTTTATTTCATGTCAACCATCAGAGCAGAACTGATGATCCTATATCGGGATATTCCCCCTTGGGGTTGCTGAGCAGATAATGTGCCCATATTCCGGACCCACGGTCCTGCCACCCAGGGATGTAACAGCGTCATTTGAAAACCTTGTGAAAGGAAGGAAAAGTATGCAACGAGAATATATTATAATTCTTTAAGTGAATATAATTATATGATGACATACACGATTTAAGTCAGGATTATGAAGTTCCTATAAAACATCAGAGACATAGCAGAACTGAAGAAGATGCCCTATTACCGGACCCCGTCCCACCACCTCGAAACTGTCGAAGAAAGTTTAACATGGATAATAATATAATGTATAAGCCCCTTTCCACGAACATGGTTTAGGTGACTGAATAAAACAAAGAATAAGCGATATACAGTATAATGCAAATATAAAGTTATTGAAAATAATGTTAACAATATAGAGTATTTAAAATAATATTTTAGATATGAATCTAGCATACAGTCATATTAACACTAATATGATATACTTTACATTTGTGATAGATATGTCTCAATTATTTTCTGCAGTAGGTCTCCACTCAGTGGGGTACTGGTTATATAAGTGGGTACACAATCATGTACAATTTAGGGGTATGAATTTGATCAACATTTCTTAAAGTTTCGTAAGGAAAATGTCACCAGACACCTGTTACTGAAAAGGGTAAATATATATATACATTGCTAAAGGCGACCCAATGAAGTGGAGACTACTTAATGAATGAAATCGAATTTACTTGTAAACAATCGCAACTCTCAGCCTCTTTTCGCACGACCTCAATCACCGATTCGACCAACTCTGCGCCCTCCGTGTAGTGGCCTTTGGCCCACACGTTGCCCGCCCCGCTCTGACCGAAGATAAAGTTGTCCGGCCTGTAGATCTGGCCGAAGGGACCCGATCGGGCCGAGTCCATGGTGCCGGGTTCGAGATCGACGAGCACCGCTCTGGGGCACGTACCTGCCTCCCTGAGCCTCGTTGAAGTAGACGTTGATACGCTCGAGCTGGAGGTCGGAGTCGCCATGGTAGGCGCCCGTCGGGTCGATGCCATGTTCGTCGCAGGTTACCTCCCAGAACTGGAAGATAATCGTAGAAGAAAAGAGACAAACTCTAAAGGTACATTCATTTTTAAAGTGGTCCATCAACCTCATCCGATTTTTTTTTCCAAAGTGATTTTGAGAATCAGTCATTATAAACCGATGTCAACGGAAGATGCTTAATTCTGAAAGATTCGTGATATTTACACAAAATAACACTGTGAACCTATAGTGAAAAGGTAAAAGTTGATGACAGATGTTATCACCCACTGCATGCCCATTGCATTCGACTACAATCGAAAAGCGTTCTGGAACGCTTTTCAATTCAATTCATAGATATCTCCATATCATTATTAGGGAGACATTTGAAAAATCAAAACCCATTTCATAACTCTTCTGCTATATAAGCCAAACAACAAGCTAACTTGTGAACGTTCTAAGTGATTTTGGTCGAATTTGATAATTTATAGACATTTGGGCACAATTAGCGTTCAAGGGTATAGGGCAATAGAGTGCATGTAATTGTAATGATAATATTCACGCTAATTCGACGCTTTTTGTACTGGGGTTAGCACTGTGTATTTATGTACAGTATTATTTCCCATTTGTATGAATAATTGTTTTGAGGGAGGGGGTGGGGGGGGGGGGGGCGTGCCCTCCTCTTCATCCCCTTGTCACCATCCCTGTATATAGGCATAATACTAAATACTGTAATATACTTTTCATTATTGTTGCCAGTGGCGTAGCGACGGGGGTGGGGGGGGGGGGGCATGGGGGCACGTGCCCCCCCCCCCCCCCCCCCCCCCAATATTTGGGGAAAAACAAGGAAACATATTAAGGGGACATTTTTTGGAAAAAAAACACAAAGAAATACATAATGTGTGTGCCCCCCCCCCCCCCCCCCCCCCCCCCCACCCCACCCCCCATCAGTCCGACCACCGCTACGGCGCTACTGATTGTTGCACCAACTATCCCCGTGGGACTGTGGGGATACTTTTACTCACACAAGCAAAACCAATGAATTAATCATGTTGAATTTAGGCGGGAAAATAATGTTTGCAAAAAATATCACAAAACTAAATCGTTTGTACTTTGCACCCCTTTTTAATCGGAAGAAAGATACTAAAACAAAAACAAATAAAGAAGAAAGAGAGAGAGGGGACGATTGAATTAGGGGATAGAAAGATAGTGAGGGGAATGGGGACGATAATATTATACATAGAAAGAGAGTGAGAGGGGTAGAGAATAATGGAGGGGGAGAGAGAGGTGGGAGGGGGAGATAGACGAGAATGGTTGCAGGGAGAGACAGAGGGGAACATGACACGTGGCATGAAATAGTTTGTGCTCTACCGCGATAATCTGATTATCTGAATCATTTTTTTGAAAGGTGTTAATAATCTGCAACGTCCATTCCGGAATCGCGACTTGTACAATAATTATTCTCCTTCAGAAAGTCAGTTGTATAGTTACCCCACCGTAATATAATATGAAGGGAAAAAAAAACATCTGCCAAAGTAAGCGAAGAATCGCCTTTTTTTTATTATCACGAGGAGATCATTACAAGTTGAAAACTTTTTTTTTGTTCTTTAAATAGTTCAGTCCATTTTTGTTTTCCTTTGAAAAAACATAGGAATTAAATATAATATAATAAACAATATATTTCACTTACCCTTAGAACCGATCTGGTTTCCACACTGTCCAGCCCTGAAGATGAACAATCTCCCTCATTTTACTGATTTTCCTTGGGTAGCAAAAATTGTAAAAATTGAATCTATAAAATTACTGATCCTTTTAGTTTGCGAGGGACCAGTTTCGTTCCAGGCCAAGCTACTTCTCACGTCTGTCCCATGAATTACACCGTGTGATATTTGGAGGAGTGGCAGGACTTTATACCCTGTATCTCGCTGGTCTTTTCCTGCTGAAACTATTATAATATGATTTATAAAGTCATTCGCGCCCGATTTGATGTTTGAGTGCGGCTTATTTAGTTCTTTATTATGTGCATATGATTGTTGATATATCGCGTGAAGTGTTTACTCATTGCTTAGGGGCCGCCTCAAAATCTGACATTTCTTTGTTCGTGATTAAAGTGGAAAATGTTGCAACGATGACGTAATTGGCCGAAATTGATATTTAAAACAATGTAGTAGTGAGGTCAGGAAGGGGGTGGGGTGCGGTGGGGGTCACGTGACCCAGAATATTTTTACAAAAGCAATGCAAAATATAAGGGGAAATCCGTTTAATATATAAAGGAATATATAGGTACATATTGTGCCCCCAAATTACTCACAACAATGTAACAAAAATAACTATAGACATCGTATCTAAAATAGAATTTGAATTATTGGAACAATTTTAAACCCAGAAAACGGCCTCAAAAAGGGGGGTATTATATATTAGAGAAGCTGAAGAAGGTGCGTGCATTATAGGAAATTTAAACTGCAGGTAGGAAATAATGATAATTCAGACAATCTGGAGGATGGTGGTTCAACAAGTGTCACCAGTATTTCTGTAAATATTTTGATAAAAGGAAAGTCTTTACGGAAGGAAACGTCGAGAAAGCGTAACATGCACATCAATTATTGTAACAAACACAAATGAATGAAAAACGTCAATCAACGAAATAATAATAGATAGCAAAGGAATATCGTCGGGAAAAAAAAACAAGTACATTCTGACATTTTGGACCCGTTAACCAAGACGTAGTAGCGTAGACAGGCTCAGCGCTGGGGTCGGGGGTTTGGTACTGATGGCAGCCGGGTGCGTAGCGTGGTCGGGCTGATGGGGGCGGGGGGGGGGGGGGGGGGGCAAACGAATGATTGGGGGCCCGTCTTATGTATTTCCTTATTTTTACACAGAGTTTCCCCTATGTTTTGAATTGTTTGTTTTTTATTATTGGGGAACGTGCCCCCCCCCCCCTCCCCCCCCCCTCCCCCACCCCCCCCCCCCCCCCCGGTAGCTACGCCACTGATTGCAGCATGTGCCAGTTACTACAACAATTCTTTCAAAATATAACTATGAGAAAGTATTGTTGAATTGTTTTTTATCAGCCATCCACCCATGGGGGTCACGAGGCACAAATTAGTGTTATCACAGATCGAGGAGGGAATGCCCCCTTGCCACCCCCCCCACCCCCCCCCCCTGTAAATACGCCAACCTCCCAGGTCCAGCTGATAACTCACTCATCATGAGTGCTATCCCGCGTTTTTGAGCCCATCCCTTATGGAATGATTACGGTCAGTTTATTTGATCTATGAATGAAGTCACCTCCCGCTCAATTGCATGTTGTGCAATAATGATCTCATCGCGAGAGTTCGCTCCTTTGTATTTATTGTTCAAATTGTCGGCTAACGTGTTTAGCTCCACGTGTACCGAGGTTAATGAGGATACTTTCTATTTTGAGCATTAATACAAAAATACAAGGTATATATTATGGTGTAGCTATAATACTGTATCTAAGGCACTAGCATATCTGGGGGGGGGGGGTGGGGCTGGGGGGCTCGGGGACACATGCCCCCTTTAATCAGGGTATACGTACCAATTCGTACCAAAATAAAGAAATACATAGAGCGTGGCCCCTCCCCCAAATCAGTCGAACCACACAGCGGCATTGATCCAAGGGACAAGAGGAGGGCGAAGAATACAATGAATATTGCCCCGGGTGGGCCCCTATAGTTGGAAATCCGTCCCCACCCCCACCCCCGTGTGCCCCCATGTAAATTTCAATTATGATCTCATCGTGAGACCCTTTCAGATATCTTGCTCCAAACATGTTCTCTGATTAGGCAAAGATATATTATACGTAATTTTGACTACTAGGACTACTAGGTACCGATGTCAAAGGGACAGGGGACCGGGGGGAGGGGGGGGGGGGGGGGGGCGTGCCCTCTACTGTTTAATGTAAAGAGCATGATCTCAGTCGCGAGAACAGTGTGACTCTACGTATATAGATGTTAAAATGAGGACATAATTATTATATTTTGAGTATACCTATATGCAATTTACTATTGTCTCGTAGCTATATAGGTATAAGGGAACAAGAAGAGGGCAAAGTTTGCCGCTCCCTACCCCCCCCCCCCCAATGTATAGTGAGCTATACTTTGAGTTATTTTCTCATCACCACATCGTGTTCCTTTAATTATGTTTCGCTCCACGTGTACATGGTTCATGAGGTTAAAATGAGGAAATGATCTATTTGAGCGCCAGTACGAATTACTAGGTACCTGCGCATGGCGTAGCTAGAAGGTCTAAGCGAACAAGGAGAAGGTTACCCCCCTGTTTGAAATTAATTGAGGCCCTCATATGTTTCGCTCATCATGCCTCCTCGTGAGACCCCCCCCCCCCCCCCCCCCTCCCCCCCTCCCCTTTATTATGATGGATGCATTTTGCAACACCATTAAATGGGTATTCTGGTAAGCCGTTGCCAACTTTGTTCTCCCCATACCAATACTAATTCATTCTGAAATAACCTGCAGTTGACTAGTTGACAGAAATGCAAATTGATTTTGGCCAGCATCGGTGTACCACCATAGTACAGCCCTGTCACACTAAGGCGAAGCTATATGGGGAGGTTGAAACGAGAGGAGATATGGCAATATTCATTATAATGTTTTAAATGTTCTATTTTTTTACCCAATCGTACAAGTAAATAAAGAATCTTTAATTTGGTGGCACAAAGCATGAAATCAAATGTTAATCAACGAAAAATTAATCGTCCCTATAGTTTAGTTTTAGTGGCCTCGGGCCCTAGGAGTCGATCGGGCAATTACTAATATTAAAAGATATGGGAAGAATATTGAACGACTGAATGAATGGTTCATGCCACATATTTCAAATAATATTGACACTCCATTTTTGTTTTATCTGCCTGCATTTAATAAGATTCTCATTTATTTAGTTATCCACATTTGCATGTAGGCCTACTCCTGGTTTTGTGTTATATTATTGACTGAAGTGATTGTGATGGTATTTGTGATTGGTGCGAATGGTGTGTGATGGTATTTGTGATTGGTGCGAATGGTGTGATGATAAGCTGAACAAAAAATAAAGCAACAAAAATGTGATAAAAAAGCACAAGCCCGTGTGTTGAAAGGTGGGCTGGATTTTCAACAATAATTACTCCCATGTTTGATTGGGAATTTCACGCAGTTTATGTTGTATACCACTGGTTCCTGTGAACAATTTAATTCATGCGATTTAAAGGGCTCTAGCAACTTTGTTGACATGTGCAAAAGAGATGAATGGTTGATACGATGTATATTGTTGTTATCTGCTATGTCCCCTGGATTGTGTGAACATTTCGGCAATATCGTGTATTAGGCCCCACCACTGCTATACTGTATGTCTTATGTAGCCAAGTTATAGCCACTAAATCTGACCTATGCCAACATTTCAAGTTAAATGGACGTTATATAGCTGAGTAATGAGCAAAAATGCAAAGTGATATTCACTAACTCATTGCATTGACTTTGTACACATTTTGGACGATCCAGTGGATAATTTGACATCTGAACACTTCAATCATAAATATCTTTTTAACGAAAGGGAAATTCGAAAAAGCGAAACATGTCCCATACAACAAAGTATGAGGGAACCGCTAGAATTCCAATTGGATTTTGAGGATTTGGACAATGTTACTAAGTCCCTTTAAAGGGCGACTGCAATTAGACTCTGATTGACCCTTTAAAACGATCCATGAACTTCACTAACTTTATACCAATGTCATTGTAAAATTATTTAGAACATTACAAAAAGGGGATTCTGTTTTCATAATAACAAAGTGATTTTGTTTAAATCACCGTTGCCCATTGATTTTGATTACAATTGAAAAGCGTTCCGGATGCTTTACATTCAGTCATAAATATCTTCATACTTAGGGAGACGTTGTTAATGAACACCCTTTCATTCTTCTGTTACCACAAACGACAAGGTACAAGGCAAAATTCGAAGCTCCAAGTGATTTTGGTTGAATTTGACAACGTTGCGTGATATAGTAAATGATATATCTATTTACGTATTTGTAAGGAATCATGTCAGTATTATTTTCCTGAAATACACCCGGGGGTGAATTCTAATTAGTTCCACGGTTTCACAAAAGCATATTATACAGATGGTTAATCATCACTCATAATTTTGTCAAGTAGCGAAGCCAGGCGTGATCAGGATGAACTCATAAAGGGGGGTGGGGTGGTCCAATGGTTCAAACGAATGAGGGAGGTGGGCAAACTAGACCCAGATCGAAAATATGTAATAACATTTTCTGTATTGAGCAATATTAGCTTTACACACAAATGCAGTAGGGTAGCTATGGGGACACGGATGAGGGAACTTACAACCCCCAGTAATTTGACATAAACAATAAACATGAGGGATAATCTATTTAAATATAAACTATATTGCCCCCCCCCCCCCCCCCCCCCCTGCCATCAGTCTAACCACACTACATCATGCACTGGACCATATCAGGGTCTGCAGGCAACGACTATACCTGCCTAAGCGATTCTCATGACCCGACCTACTTCACGTCTAGATAAATTATTCTCGTGTGTAGATGTAGGTCGGGTGACTCCGCTATCATATAGGCCTTTCGAATTTTGTATAATATTATATACGGTGAATGAATAATTTATTCAGATAAACGTGTCCCCATGCGTCAATTTCTCGCATGTAGTGTCATCCTCGAGTATCCATCACACTAGTAGTATACGTCATCTCGGGTCGTTACTGAAACAGAGAAGAAATGGGGATGAGGATGCAAAAGGGGGAAAAAGATGACAAAGGGGAAGAGATGAGGAAGAAGGAGGAGGAGGAGGAGGAAGGAGGAAAATGCGAAGATGACTCTACATTATGAGAAGGTGATGATGGTGATGATGTTGGTGATGATGATGATGATGATGATGATGATGATGATGATGATGATGATGATGATGATGATGATGATGATAATGATAATGATAATGATGATGGTGATGATGATGATAATGATAATGATGATGATGACTATGATAATAATAATGATAGGAGGAGGACGGGAGGAGGAGGAGGATGATGATGATGATGATGATGATGATGATGATGATGATGATGATGATGATGATGATGATGATGATGATGATGATGATGATGATGATTATGATAATGCATTATGTTTGGTGGGGGCACAGAAATGTTGGCCCAGCCTCACCCCCCCCCCCCCCCCTCCCTCCCCCCTAGCTACTCCCCTGGAGGAATAAGGATGGTAATGGAACTTGAGAAATAAAATAAATGGCGATGATGAAGATGCACCGTATAATTTGAAAACCAGGAGCACACGTACAAAAGAAGATTCAGAACTCAGGAAAAGTTTGGTGGTAGGCCTAATACACACCTATTGGTGGCGATGATGAAGATGCACCGTATAATTTGAAAACCAGGAGCACACGTACAAAAGAAGATGATGAAAAAAGAAGAATGTAGAAGAGGATGAAGAACATAATATATAGGCCTATTTTGGGAGAAAGATGCGGATAAGTTTATGCGGATAATTATAACCCGAATTATAATAACTACTGAACCGAAATTGTATTTGTATAAAATACTTGTACTCCTCCATTCAATTAATCTATACATTTAATGTTTGAATGAATTGATGTATCATTATAATTCATCATGGATATGTTTTCCTTGTTAGTTGAAACTGAAAGAGTTTTTGGGAATAAGGCATACCCAGTTATAACATTATACTTAATTAATGCCAACGACAGTCTTCACAAATCAAAAGGCGTAAAACATGCATAATGCACGGCCCCATTGACTACGGTATATTATCGGAAAGACGGAATTGACGGGCATCGACCGCACCAGCAGCTGGCTCGGTCGGTTGGTCAACGCAGTCGATCAAGTTTCCCTGACCCGACCTACTTTCGATTCGATTTTATGTTTATTAAATATTAGTCTACTTCGCAGTCTCTTTAATACATATCCATAATTTGTTATTTGTTTTTCTTTCTTTTTGAATGAGTACCGTTCAACACCGTTCAACACAAAATCATTGAATTTCACCCATATAATTATAGTTACACTCTTGGGTGGCATAACAAGGGGAGGCAAACTTGTAGGGGGTAGTCTGTGTCCCTCTAGCTCTGTGTCCAACTAAAATTGTCCAAAACTCTTATAATACATATGATAGCCTATATCTATCATCTACGTAGATCTATGCCTACGGTATATAATAAGAGTTAGAAGGGGGACAGTGATATATATTTAAGAGGGGCACTTCTACCCCCTTAACCCCTATCTCCACCTCACTCCATTTACCCCCACGTACAGCGCGACGTGTACCGTACGTGCAGTGCGTTCGCTCCGCGATATGCATGCATGCATGGCAACTTCGCATCCGAGACGAAGATCGGGTTTTGGTTGCATTGCTGTACGACCAACATCAGGTTGATCAGGACGTCGACGGCGGCGGGCGGCGGTGCCGTGAGGTGGGCTTTCATGTCTACAGTCTAGGCCGTCGACGTCGATCGTGCGCCCACCCACCGATTCCTACCTGATAGATACAGCAGTCAGCTGGAGCTGGAGGGGGGCTGGAGGTGCAGTCCCGGTGCAGTACTGGTGCAGGTGCAAAGCGCTAGAGGATCGGGGATCGAGCTTGTGAAGGCAAACAGACTGCTGAATCTGGCTGGTAAGGCTGGTAAGGTGTGCACATGCAGTAGGTAAGTTAAATTTCAATTTAGTTTTGCAGGTTGATCGAACAACTTTCACACTTGATTTAATGCAAGTATATATTCCTACTTATAAATGTGACCGTGTTGTGGAGGTGCAGTTCTATAAAAACAAAAGGTATTTTTGTGTGTATTGAGAAACAGATGTCTTTGTGGTGTGTGTGTAGGGGGGGGGGGGGGTGGGGGGGGGGGGGGGGGGTAAGAGAAACAGATGTCTTTGAGGTGTGTGTATGTGTGGGGTGGGTCGGGGGGGGGGGGGGAGTAAGATAATGAGAGGAGAAGGAAGGTCATTTTGTTGTCTTGGTCTCACAAGTGCTTGATTATAATACATTATATAGTTTTTCAGGCATTCTCTAGAGTTATACTTAGATCTGCCCACGACTTGGCATGCATGACTAAAAAAACTGATGCTCTATGCAATTTGTATAGCGCATTGGTTTATTTAGTCCTGCATACCAAGTCGTGGGCACCTCACAAAAAAATGATTTCTTGAAGAGTGCCATCTAAAGCCAAAATATTTGAAACTGTCTAATTGGATTGAAAATTTGTAATTTCTGTCTCATGTTTCCTGAATTTCCTGAAATTATAAATGTAATACCTGAAAAGAGGAATGGTTGGCATGTTAATTTTAGTTTTAAACTAAATCAGTACCGTAAAACTCTGTGTATAAGGCGCACTTTTTTTCTGTCAGAAAAATTTCAAAGTCGGGGGTGCGCCTTATACACAGGTACAGACAAAAAAGTTTTTTTGTTTTTTTTGTTTTTTGGGGACACCCTGTAGTCATGTTCAATGCATATTACACTGGTCTAATCCTTTGTGGTATTTCAGATGTTTACAATATCCAACAGTAAAAAATGATCCCTATTTACTAAAAGTACAAATTCTTCCAATCTCATAGGCTACTGCTGATTTGTTTCAAAGAAGTGATAATCTGTCAAACAGCTAGATTACATTAAAATAAATACCAAGAAGTATACACTCAGCAAAAAAAGAAAGTAAACACTTTTTCAAGTTCAAATTTTTCATATAAGATTTTATAAAAAACAAATAAATTATATATCAAATTAAAGGATACTTAATTGTTTTTCATCCTGGTAGATGAATACAAATTGAAACTTAACGTATGAGTGAACACATGTCTTTGTCTGTTCCAAGGTGCAAAATTGCACACAAAATTTTAAAAGTCATATTGCACATTTTATTCAGCCTTCGATTTTACAGTACATTTTGGACATTTAATCACCCATGTGGCTACAGTAACTCTTATCCCATTTAAATTCTGATTTACCAGAAGGTTCTTCTCTTTTTTATTCTTTTGTTGGAAAGAGAGAGGGAGAGAGAGAGAGGGGGAGAGTCTCAGAGAGCATCAGAGAGCGAAGGCTCAATAGTTTAACCACAGTTTAACCACATTTGTGTCCCCCTCTGTCACTTCGGGTAATTCGTCGGAAATATAAAAATTAAGATTTTTAGTGTTTTGAATTCTCTCGGATTTCAGCTTTAAAATGATGTATAACTTGCTACATATAATTTTCATGAAGGAAAGAAAAACGCAATTTAATAACGAGGACCAGAGCCCACCGATTTGTCAAACAACGGAGAAAATCGCTTCTAAAGTTTCGCATCCATTCAGAAAAGCATCCTCACAGAGCGAGCGAGCAGTTAAAATTTTGTTCGGTTTGACCGTTCGCTTTTCACGATCGATCACAAACAATATAACGCATACGCAGTTTACTGTTATTCATCGGCCAATCAGCAAAGCTTTCGTAACACGGCGGCATACACAGTACGCTCCGATGTTTCATACTGTCAATTGCATGCAAGTTAACCTGGCGGGCTGGCATGACCCCCGCGCGCCCCCTCATAACAATGACCATCATCGTCGTCTATAGTAATACTTGGGCATGGTACAATAGAGCGGTAACTTCAGTCGTCTGATGGGCGTGCGATATCGACCCACCCTGCTCATTCATCCTCCCCGATCATTACCGCAACATTGAACTATACACAATGAACTTCGCACAGGGGAGGCGTATTTTGATAATCCTTCGCAGTTGGTTCTTGTTCCACGATCATGACGATATCTTTCATTAGAATTCTAAAGAAATAATTGTCTGCATATCCTTGCTTGTAAATCTGAAAAACAGAACACTGATAAATGACCAATTTTTGTTGCCAACAGATCAATTTTAAATTATGAAGAATAAAGTGGACCTGTCAAACTATACATTCCTGAGTGAATTGTTAATGTATACCCAACCAAAGAACGAAAGAACGCAGAAAAAAATAACGAATATTAATCAGTTCATGCATACACGCCAAATTACACACACAGAACACTATACATGGGGCTGTTATCTCACGGAGGCGAGGCTTATTTCATACTGCAGTATGTTCGGAATATCGGTTTGAGAAGTCGTATTTTCGCATGAATGTTACGTCCAAAAGGACAGAATTCTGTGGAAAATAATTATTAAGTGCACGGCAATCGTTTTTTTTGGCGAAATATTCCGCTTAAAAGGAAAACAAACCACGTTTTCTATCGTGCATAATTTTGATAAACTCATGGGTGTTTTACCGTCTTGCCATGGGTGTGATTGCAAGGCGAATCACTTTATTTTCCATTAAAAATGTTCAATAATTTATTAATTCAGATATTCTAAGGTAAGTTAAGACAATAATTATAATACTCTTCATGAATATAAAGGTAAAAATACCAACCACCACAGAAAAAAGACTGGTATAATTGATCGGAAAATACACAGAAAATCGAATGCCCCCTCTGAAAAATGGATCAGTCCGGGTTTTTCCCCGGGCTGCGCTGGTCGTCTCGATTGAAGGTGTGTATGGCCAAGGCAAGTCAGTGAATTTTACGCGTGAAATAGGTAAGTAAAATCTCACTTCCATCAGCTATTTCCTGTCCATTTGTGGATTGAAAATCCACTTCAAAGTCGATAATTATTTATCATTATTTCATCATCTTTATCATCACCATCATCTTTATCATCATCATCTTTATCATCACCATCATCAACATCATCATCATCATCACCACCAATATCATCGATCCTCTTTATCATCATCATCATCCTCAATATCATACTGTACGGACTCATGGGCGTAAAACTGTCATTGGTCCATTCAACAGGGGGGGGGGGGGGGGGGAATGATCTATTCATTAGGTATTACCTAAGTATCTACGCCCATGTGTACGGTACTTCACATCACAAAACACAGCGCGATTCAATGGGGTAGGTACCGGACGGTACCGATAAGCCGCACAGCGCGATTCAATACAGTAGGATGCGGTAGGCTGCACACAATGCGCTTTGATGTGCAAAGAAAAGCTACTAGCTATTCACATAACGAAGGAGGTATTAGCGGTATTATACAGTAGGCCGCACACGCTACCAGGAAATAATACAACGTACCCAGTACAACTCTATTCAGGTCAGTCTGACCAATCACAGCGCTTTCCGCCCGCAGCTAGCTCGCAGCGGTCCGGCGTCACGTGCATTCATAGAATCACAATCGATCGATCATGAACAGCCAGCGAGGATAAACCGAGTTTCAGGTCGAAACCAAAATGAAGGTTGCTCAGAAAAATCATTATTTTCGGTATAAAACAATCGAATTACGACATGAAATTTTCAGAGAATGTAGATGACACATGTAAGTATCACATTCCGTAAATTTGAAATTTTCAGCCAAATACAATTTTGTATGATTTTGAGGCTCTATGTACTAAAGTCCCACTCCGACTTTACACCCATTCCGTGATCCAACGTCACATTTGTCTCTCATTCAAAGATTAAGCCATTGTGTAAGTGTGATATTTTGTTTCCATTTTCTTTTGTGGAAGGGCATTTACACATCAATGGTAGACTGTCCATTTTTGCAATTTTTACTTTTGCACATTGGAAGAGAAAAACAAATGTGTTCACTCATGCGTACAGTTTCAATTTGTGTTCACCTGGCAGGTTGAAAAACAATTAAATTTTCTTAAATTTGATATGTAATTTATTGATTTTTATTATTTAAAGTTTTATATGAAAATTCTGGACTTGAAAAAGTGTTTACTTTCTTTTTTTGCTGAGTGTATGTACGGTACTTGTTAAATAATTGATGAGTACTAATGAATTGTAAAGATCCTAGGAATTTTCAGACTATGATGTCAGTACTAGTACTAGGAACATGTACTCTCTGTAATATCCTCGATTGCATAATTTCTCTTGAGGTATATAATAGTTCTGGGGGTCATTAGGGGGTGTGTCCATTGTTCTAGCATCTTTGCAGACTGCACAAAACAAAACTTAGTGATGGGCAGCAAAATGCTCCAAGGAAAGTTCTACTTCTAGCAGCACTGCACTGGTTTCCATGCAGAAATGGAATGCAGTGATTATCATTATCATGTAATCACTATAAAATGTGTGATACCTGATACCACTGAGATACATTTGATATATCTTTGATCCTATATTATGTATGGTGAAATAAGTACATCCTTGACATCTGCCATTATATTTTCATGTCACTCGTTTGGTAAATTTATAAAAGCTTTTCTGGCTTTGTCCAGGTACGTCCATGCATGCAAACAGAGCAAACAAAATAGGTTTGCCTCCATGACATCTGTTATTGACTGTATTACAATGGTAAAAGCTGAAAATATTTGATTTGACATCACAAATGCCATTGTCATTGACCTTTGTGCTGTAGATTTAGCACAAATTCCAGATTATTATTTAATTATTGTATATTATACATTTTGAATAACCTACATAATGTAGATCTATCTATACATTGATATGATGTGTTCTATTTTGGATGATGTAATAATACTAATAGTTAGGTACGCCATAGTCTGATGTTTTTTGCAGGCTCACACAATAATTAGTCTGAGTACTTGGTACTTGGTACTTGGTAGTTTAATCCAAGTACCAAGTACTCAGTGATAGTCACTATATGCCATATGTAGTGGTGGTCACAGGTACTCAATAATGTAAGTTACCAAAGTGCTCACAAATTGGTCAACAAGGAGAAGATATAATAGTAGTTATCTTCAATGTGTAAATGAAGATTCCTTGTAGTCTGAGTGCTAGTAAGTTATGTTTAACTAATTTGAATAAAGCTCGACACATTTTTTGGGTAATATTATTTTAAAACAATGATTTAATTGAAAATTGTGCTATCAATGCCAAAATAATGTATTTATACCAGTACCAGGATGTATTTTCATCAGGTCTCACTCTTCAGAACTATTTTTTTATTCTAAACATTATCCTATAGGACTACATTAGAAACAATAAGAAATTTGTTCTGAAAAGTGATGCTTGATGAAAATACATTCATCTCAAAAAGTGGCCAAAGTCACCCCGGGTGCCAAAGTCACCCCGGTTTACGGTACTACTTTCGTGCAAGCTACATGCAGTTAAATTATTATGCAGTGTCTAAGTCTATAATAATATACTCCCATAGGGAGTTAATCGGCTGTGTACATTGTATTTATTATTCATTGCGATATAAGTACAGACTTCACAAAAAATTGCAGTCATTTATAGAAGTAGGGCTAAGGTCGCAAGATCGAGGGACTGATCAAATATCTGAAAGGTAGGATTATTGCTTGGAAAAACAATTCAATTAGAGAGATTTGGGTGGATAAGATATGAATATATGTGTGTGATAGTATAGTTTTTGCAGATACATGTACTGGTGTTGTGAAATTACTTCATACAAAAATAAATGTACATAAACCATTTAAGTGTGTATTTGTTAAATGTACGATGTACCACTCCACAAAGAGTATAATTTTACCTATATTATATACACACTAGTATTAAATGTATAGGGTGTATAGGCCTATTCATTCTCAACCATACATCAGAGAAGCTATATATATCCAGAAGTAGGACGGAGGTCATGAGATACGAGCTGACTGGTAATAGTAATCAGGGCTGTACCATTTGAGCCAGAGGGTGGACAGATGTCCAGATAATATACAAGGCTCTGACCACTGTGACCAGTGTATTTTGTAATTGAGTTTATTCCACTAGTAGTCTGTGAAAAGAGACTCTTTGTGTTGGCAGTGATCAAATACTCTGTTAATTATACAATGTCCCTGCGGTTATACACGAAATACAGATTTTCTTGTATGATATATGATATCAGGGTACAGTATGTGGAACAATTTATATATTACAAACAGCTAGCTTGCTATTTGTGTTATGATAGTGTAAAACATATTCTCTCATCTTCTGGACATACTTTTAATGATGTATGTATACAATGATTGTACTAGTACCCCTTTAGGGTTTCACACAAGTATAAGCTAGCATATTACCATTTTGAGTGGGAAAAGGAAACCTGTTAACTGTCCACTGTATAATTTCAGTAGACTTGTTAACTGCATTGTTGAATCTAACCTCAATTTATTGCATATTCTATTTTCTTTGTTGGATATTACATTTATAAGCTTGAATAAAATGAAATAACAATACAAACATAGAAATTATTTGATACAATATTTCAGCCTGTAAGGCCTCAAAATTACTGCTGTTACGTGCTGTCCCTGGGCTACACAAAGTTGTACATTTATGTATTGTTTTTGTTACTCAACTTTGATTTTTTTCGGCAACCCAAAGAAAAGTTAAATTGTTATTCTTGTAAATCTACATGGTGAATATGATTTATGTACCGGTAACCGTTGCTGTTTTTAATTTAAACAATCTCAAAATAAAGAAACCAAATTAAATTCAAACACAAATTTCAAAGAAATGTTATGTACAGTGATGGCAATAGCTTTATCGGACTGATTGGGGATGCATGCACAAAATATTTTGGCAGCTTACCATATATGCATGTTTTTCTTAATTTTTCTTGAATTATTGAGGGCACATATATATGTTCCCCCCCCCCTCCCCCTCATAGCTATGCCACTGGACACATTCCATTCAGTAATCCATGCATTTGAATTTCTTAGAAATCGCAATGCTTAAATCAGTATCAGTATCACTTTTTAAGATGAAATGGTCTTTTTCACCTTGAGTGAGGATTCCTAAACAATTGGCCTTGTCTTGTCTAGACAAACTATTGTCATATTGTGCAATGGACAAATGAGTGTATATTAAACTGAGGTCAACTTCCTTTGTAATGAACGTGTATGATTATGTACAGTACAGTTATAATCTTACTTTAACCCCTTGCCTACATGAACCTGGTTGGCCATGTACACAGTCTATGGGGATTTTAGTGACTAAAAGTGAATGGGTTAAATGACTTCCTGTCAATGACTTGCCTGACATACTGACATACTGGTATTCAAAATTCATAATTCATGAGTTTTTAATGAATTTTGATTTATTTACATAGTATGGAATTGGAAGAATTCTGAATTTGTAACTTTAGAAAACAAAAGGAATATTGGTTACTTTGACTTTTTGACAAGTTATACATATTCTGCAAATTTAAATAGGCAACCTCTTGTCTAGATGTTAGAAAATCGTAACTGCATACATGTGCTACGAATGAATGAACGAACAAACAAACAAACAAACCATTGACCGAACAAACGAATGAACGAACAAATAAACAAATGAATTAATTACTGAAAACTATTTATTCATCAAAACAAATCAAAATATAACAAATAAAGTATTCACACCGTATTTGACAAAAATAAGAGCTAGCAAATAAGGTAAATTGCTAGTCAAGGCTAGCCCTTAAAAATATTTATGTTTGAAAAAATAGCTTAGAGCTTTATATTATGCTCAGTGCATGCTTGATTAAAAGTTATCCCACTATATGGGTCATTGGCCTTGGCGACCTATTTATGAAAATTATTGAGAATAATAAGAAATGTGAATTATTATAAAAATATTGTTTGCATTATTTGCGAGGCTTGCATTTAGTGACCAGTCAATCATTGAGCAATGCGGTCTTGCATTGGGATTTGGGGTATTACAACTGTCTGACCAAAACAACAGGGGATTTAAAGATTACTAATAGGTAATCTCCAGAAATGTGTTGGACTGTTGGTGCAGCATTAAGAGCTTTAGACAACATCCTGCATCCATCAACATTCCTAAGTTATAGCCCGGTCACATATCAACGGATTGCGCAAACGTACGTCAAACGGAGAGCTAAATTTTTCATCCGTTCTATGCATTTCTCGTCCGTTCCTTGTCTGGTGATGTACGTTGTTCTATGTTTTGTACATGAAGCAATGGAGACGACTTTCATCACCGGATAATTTAATTTCGCAAATTGTCTATTCGTTGGGCATACGTTTCCGATATCCGTTGATATCTGACCGGGCCATTGGTGGTAACGATATCTCAAGTTCTAGATTAAAGATACATTTGAGTAATGGTTCACAGAAGCTTTTATAATGTGTATTTTGTTCTTTTCAGATCAGCATTACAATTGTATAAATAATGGTATTGATTCAACAAGCACAATGTCACATTCACAGCTACTTATAAGCTGAATTGTAGTGACATGTACAATAAAATGCAACAATATTTACAAATATCAAAATAGCTAAGATGAAATCACGAGGTATAAAGATTTTTTGTTAATATATACTGTACATGATGTTTATAATAATTATCAAAGAATGTAGATCCAGGTATGGTACTTTATGTTTAGTAGACCATGTTTTTATAGAGGGGGGTATTCTAAAATATGTCCTAAGTCAGAATTTCTTCCTAAATCATGATTCTAAAATCTTTCCTAAATATTGTCCTAAGTTCTTGCCTAAGTCAGGAAGTTAGGAAGTGCTTAGGAAGTGCCAAATTGGTATTCCAATATGCTTCCTAAATATCTTCCTAAGTCACTTCCTAACTTTTTTGTCCTAACTTTAGGCAAGAACTTAGGAAAATATGCAAATTTATGCAAATTAGCGACTTAGGAAGAAGGGGTATTCTAAAATGCACTTAGGAAGGAATTTCTAGGAAAGTTTCTTGGACAGCCTGACCCCTTTCCTATCTCCCATTTGTTGTGTACAAAACATAGCAGTGACCTACAAGACCAGTGGCCGTTACATAAGCGCAGATGAATAAGCGCGCACTGCACTTTCATGGCGCAGATCAAAGACAATAGAGCAAGTGCATTTGCACAGCCTTTACGCAAAATGTCTTTAATGACAGTTTCTATGGCTTCCTTCTCCTTTCTGATTGGATGCTTGTAATTGAAACAACATCAGTCATTGGCTCACAGCTGCCCTGTGGGCGTGGCCACAAGCTTACTAATTTGCATTAAGATCTTCCTAAGTCAACATATTGGAATACCAATTTGGCACTTCCTAAGCACTTCTTAACTTCCTGACTTAGGCAAGAACTTAGGATGATATTTAGGAAAGATTTTAGAATACCACCCTAAGTCCAGCTAGCATTAAACAATACAAGGCCTATATTGTATTGACAAATGGAGGTCTATCGATATTTGGATACCCATCATTAACGGTGGATTTTGTACCTGCACAACAGTGTATTATGTGATGCAAGATTATGTTGTAGGCCTCTGGACTGCATTTGACAATTACCTATTTTGACCGCTTCTTTCTTTATCTTTGAAGCTACCATACCATCACCGTTTCTGCATCGTGTCTATAGTGTCTTTTAATTTTGACTTAAAGGCCAAGTTGAGTTTTGGTAATTTCCAAAGTGCCCCCCCAACATCGATTGTAACGGATTTGGTTGATTTCAATTCCATATGAAAGATCATCGAAAAAAACATGGGAAATAATAATAATTTCCATTCAAATGCTCTAATTGTTGTGAAATTTGCTTTCAAAATATCATATAAAAGTGGTTGACGCCCGGGTATCACTTTTTAGAACCGCTAGTGCGAGGCACTAGCGTTCTATGTTCTCCTAATAAAAGACTGAAACCAAATATTTGTGTGCACGCTAATTGTGCTTAAAACTATACATATGATACGGTACTTACCAGCAATTTACTCTCCAATATGTGATCCAACTACCGGGTGGATTAAGATTATGATTTTTCCTTCCATTCCGCAAAAAATCAGTGATATATGCGCCTCATGGACCAGTCTCTCCGTGTGTTAGCGCGACTGTGAACGAAAGGCGAACGAATGCGAATGGGGCTTGCGAGTTGCGTCAACGGCAGTGTTGGAGTCATACTTCTATGGTTGCGATACATAATATACACGTACTACTGTATAGTATTACCGCACACAGTGACTGCACTACAGTCCCGTATTACCGCACACTGCACTATACAGTCCCGTATTAGGACCTACAACGCTAGTGCTTCGCGCCGAGTTAATTTGACACTTCGAGTTGTAACGGCTCTTTTTGAATGATAACAGGGGTTTTATTTTGTCGTTTGTAATTGTGTATACTTTTCGAGCATGGTGAAGTTATAACTTTAGTTTGTATCGTAATCGTGCAGGTTTTGGTTACTAAAGTTAAGTTTGACCAATACTCAACTATCCCTTTAAGCTATTGATTTTACTTTAAAGGGTGGTTTATTCTTAAAATAATGATTGAAAGTCACTCTTTCAAAGAAATCGAAGAAAAAAAATGTAATGAATGCGAACTTAATGCTCTTTCCTATTTTTTTTTCTTTTTTGGCAGTCAATACCCAGGCAGAAAGACCTAGCCGGTGTGGATTTGAGGCACTGATGTACCATTCCATCATATGGCATCACTACTGCAACCATCCTACACGACACTCTACTAGCCTCACCTCACCTAAGCCACCACAAAGCACCACTAAAGCCACAGCAAAGCACAGCCAAAGCCACCATATAGTACCCCCACACCTCTCCACACCACGCCACACCACTGGAAACTGCACAACCATCACTACCACCTCAGCATACCGTAAATCTCCGTGTATAAGACGCACTTGTGTATAAAACACACCCCCAACTTTCACACTTTCACACTTTCACACTTTAGACACCCTGTAGTGCTGTTGGAATGCGTATAACACTGGTCTAGGGCATGACAAGGGCTTAATGTCATATGTAGCATTCATCAACATATACATTTTCTCACATAAAAAATAGTGGTTAGTAAAAAATTGCACATTTATTGAGCAGTAACACTGCTGCTCATGAATATTCATATACTCATGAGCAGCAATGCTCATTAAATATGCAATTTACTAAATTTATTTACAACTATTTTTAATATGAGAACAATTTATAACCACTGGTTAGTAAATTGCATATTTAATGAGTACTGCTGCTCATGAATATATGAATATTCATTAGCAGCAGTGTTACTAACCACAATTTTTTAGGTGAGAAAAAGGTATATGTTGATGAATGCTACATATGACAGCAAGCTCTTGTCATGCCCTAGAGACCAGTGTTATACGCATTCAACAGCACTACAGGGTGTCTAAAAAATATAATCATTTTTAAAATTTAAAATTTGATTTTTTTTTTTTTGATTTTTTTGTTGTTGGCTGTACCTGTGTATAAAACGCACCCCCCACTTTGAAATTTTTCTGACGGTAAAAAAGTGCGTCTTATACACGGAGATTTACGGTAGCTGACGATCTTCAAACCCTTGAAGCACCGCTGTACCACAGGACACTGCACCACCATTGCCACTACGTCATCAACCTCATGGGCCATAGTTCATGATCTCCAAAGCCACATCACACTGTCACACCACTCCACACTGCAGAACATTGCATCACCACCACATAATCAACCTGATGGGCCATAGCTGAAGATCTTTAAAAACCAGCACTGCAAGTTTCTCGGAGACTGGGATCACCATGGAGCTCCTCCACTTCCTACTCAAGACCTCAGGAGAAGTCACAGACACACAACTGGTATGCTGCCACGTGGGTTTCACTGATTAAAAAAAAAATTATTTTGCTTTTTATTTCTCAGCTTTGTCTCTACTAGATTTAAATATGTCCCTCCATCACTGTTGTGATTGTTGTGATGGCTGTCTCATTGACCAATGATGGGTCACCATGGGTGCAGTCCACTCTGCCACAATACAAGATATGGTTCATTGGTTGTTTGGATCTGACTGCAATCGCAGAAGGTATTTCTTCATTGGCAGTACCCCATCTTGCCATTACTAAGCCTTTTTATAGAGATGATACAACTCTGATTTTGGTAAAAACAAAAGTTCCCTAAATCCTATCATGAAAAAAACTATCAGGCCTAACCCTGAACAGAGACTTTTAGGAGCATTGTATCAAACTGGAATGAACCGTTGGAATCAATATTTTGATTATCAGCGCTCATTCCTAGAAAAAAATGGAAATAGGGCATGACATCTTTTTCTAGATTTCTTTCTGCCGCCAAAGGACAATAGAAAATAATGTAATATTTTATGACTTTCCGCCTTCTATTAAAGTCATCTATTTCTAGAAAACTCCTATTAGATTTCAAAGATTAATTTTTACTTTCTCAGTCTCATAGTTTTTGCTCTTGGGTATATGACACCAATTTCAATGCTGTTGTGTATACATGTTTTTTCTTTCAGTTACGACCCCCCAGTCGACGTATCTTCTTGTACTGGGCAAAAGATGAACCCGATGGCTGACGTGCATCCTCTATTAATTGCTGTATGTTGACACGGTTACCATTGCAGCTGACATAGGAGAAAAGGGGGAAGCCGAGGGAAGTCAAAAGAAGCCGAGGGAAGTCAAGGGAAGTTGAGAGAAGACGAGGGAAGATGAATCCATAAAAAGGCAGTATTTCAGGCCCATAAGTCCATAGGGCGATGACGTCCAGCTTCAGATCTGCTGCTTAGAACCGAGGGAGAGGAAGAAGAAAACGAGGGGAGAATTGGAGATGGAGAAGGGAAGACTAGGTAGGAGCAAGACAGGAGATTTGAGAATTGGGATGGGGCAGTGCGGGGTCTTGGGGGTGTTTACCAGAACCATGGCTTCAGGTGCTTCCCAGAACAGGGAGAGAAAGATGAGAAGGAAGATGGGAGATGAGGAGGCGAGATGAAGGGAAGGCTAGGTAGGAGAAAGACAGGAGACTTGAGGATCGGGGGGGGGGGGGGGGTTGTTTGTGAACCAGAACCAGGGCTGGTGTCAAGGCAGATGTCTTCCATATATCTAAATGCTGCTGAAATGCAGTTAAACCTGTGTATAGTGACCTGACGTCGCACATCTCCTGTATAATGCAGACAGTGTAAAAGGAACATTTTTTTTGTTGCCTTTTTGTGGAATGCAAACAGTTGTTGGGGCACTTTTTTGGGCAGGAGGGGGCATTCCCATTTTATAAGGGATTTTGGACCAAGGTTCTCTTTTTAATGTATATATTTCAAAGAAATTATCTTATCATTTTTAAATTCTCCATGATAAATGACAAAAGTCAGTCTGAAAGTCAAATGTTTGCCCTTTTGATGTTGCGGCCACCTTATTACATACATCAATAACTCCATGAAGGCAGTCTTAGTACAAAAAGTATACAAAACAGAACAAAAATTGGGATCTTGCAGGTCTTTGTCTAGTTAATGGGTATGGCAGCCTATTGCAGGTAGAAATAGAAGAATCCAGTTTACTAAAATTTATAGTTTTTCTGTTTTTAATAGTAAGCACTTATATCTGGAGCCCCTAATTGTTTAACTGCTTATTAAATTTCTTAATATAAAAGGAATCCATTATTATAGGGATAAACACATCCATACTAACGTTCATACAAAATAAAGTTAAATAAATTTCAAATGTAAACATAAAAGGGGGAAAATGCTTCATGAACAAAATCTGTTTCTCAGGGAATAGTGTGCTAATCTGCCATGTAGTAGATTTAGGCATGTTTTTGCAAGCTTTTGAACTAGACCTACTTTTCAAAGTCTTGCACAAATCAGCAAATATGATCTTTAAATTAAGTTTTTGTGTGTGTTTTATGCTAACAGGAATACATGTATGTATATTCGTAATGTGTTTTATGACTTATTTTTCCTGGAGTATTTAAGATTTAAGAAAGTATAGAGTACAGAAGCCATGACGTCATAAACATCTTTTTTTTAGAATTTTCAAATTTGAACTTCATTTTCTGAAAGATTATCAACAATAATGTCCAAATACCGAAAATCAATTATGTTATCAAATATGTTAAGTATTGGCTGAGATATGCCCATCCAAATGAATGTTTTGTCAATAGGCAATCAGTGTTATAGTGCTCTGGTTCATAACTTTATGAACCAAAGCACTAAAACACTGCTTGCCCATTGAAGTAAAATTCATTTGGATGGGTATATCTCAGCCAATACTTAACATATTCAATTGATTTTCGGTATTTGGACATAATTTTTGACGCTCTTTCGGAAAATGAAGTTCAAATTTGAAAATTCTAAAAAAAGATGCTTATGACATCATAGATGACATCACACTTCACCACTCTATTCATTTGTGTACATTTATTGTGTATCTCGTGGTTAATTCTCGAAGAAGTATCATTACTTCATGATGTTTTTACCAGTAAAAGTGCAATGCAAATCTCAATGCAAGTTCTTTAAGAACAGATTTGTGTACATACAGTGTAGTGTAGATACAACTTAGACAAAGTTCTTTAACAATAATGTAATTTGTGCTTATAAATAATTATGCTATGTACAAACAGTTTGTTATTATTACATGTAGGTGTAGATATATTTTACAGTGTCATATTATGCATTGCTTTTATAGATTTCTCTGAGTAGTTTGTATGTACAGTATTATGTGTACACACCTACATGTAGGTGTAGATATCTCTTATATAAATTTTAAACGTATCATATAACATTCTCTATAACATAGATATATTATGTTAATGATGAACATACCATATGTGGGTGAATAATTTGACACTATATGATATAAAAACTCAATTATGTTTTGTGCTCATTTTGGGTTTTTGGACAAACTATGTTTATTAGTAACTAGTCTGTAAAAATATATTGTATGTATATATACCATTATCTGTGTAGGAAAAATATGCAGTAAACGCCCATCCAAAGTCCATCATTGTATTTTTGTTCACCGATTTTTATTTTGTTATTAAAGTGGAGCACTGTATCTGTTATATTCACAATGGTAAACAATGAACATGGAATCCAGGGATTTTCTTTACACATGAGTATTATCAATTTGTCTTTAGTTGGTTTACTGAATAAAAAATAAAAATAAAATTTATTTCAAAAAGCTGTAAGAGAATGTCATAAACACCATCCAAAATATATTATATCTTTCTGGTTATCAGCAGATATTATTATATGGTAGGAGAAGATTTTGTTAGGTAAATTTGGGATTTATGCATTCTATTAATTTTACTAATTATAACCCTCTATATTTGCACACGCACAAACTGTGCCCAATGCAATGTAACAGACAATGCAATGTGTATTTTAGATGTTGTATCATATCCACACATAATCATACACTCGTTTATGGTTTCCATATTATAAGACACCTTCATCAGTTCATGCTTATTGCAAAAAACATAGATAAATAAAAGCTCATTGTAAAGTATAAAGTTATATATCCGTCATCCTCTGCCTTTTGTTGGAGCAAAAATGTAATGCAACAGACAATGCAAAGTGTAAAACGTAAATACTCAGTTGATTATATACGTACATGTAGTTATAGACATGCTGTAGTTGTTTGCGGATAATAGCTGACAAGTATCAATATAAAATGGCTTCTATCATACTAATATGTGTTTCATCAAAGCCAAAATGTAATGCAACAAGCAATTATGCAAGCATATTAAAGTTGAGCTAGTTTCACAATCTATAAGGTCCCTGTAGGAAATGGGTTCAATTTCTGGATTGTATGGAGCATTTTTTTTGTTTAGCCCTCGGAAATTTAATCCAACAGATATAATATATTTAATATGACAGATCTAATTACTGTATAGCAAACTCCCATATGAAAGGTTCCTGTATGAAATGGGTTCAATTTCTAGATTGTATTGAATGTTTGTTTTTTGAGCCCTGGGAAATTGAATCCAAAAGATATTACATATTTAATATAACAGATCTGTATTGCAAACTCCCATATGGAAGTTTCTTGTAGGAAATGTGTTCAATTTCTAGATTGTATTGAACGTTTGTTTGTGAGCCCTGTGAAATTGATCCAACATATATAACATTTCATATAACAGATCTAATATTGAAAACTCCCATATGAAAGGTTCCTGTATGAAATGAGTTCAATTTCTAGATTGACGTTTGTTTTTGAGGCCTGGGAATTTAATCTAATTACCTACCCTTGATATAGCAGAGTTGATCAATTGCAAATTCCCATATGGTAGGTTCCTGTATCACGAGATGCTTTCAATTTCTGGATTGTATTGTACGTTTGTTTTTTACATAAACCTACTAGGTACGGTTCATAATTTTTGAGGCCTGGGAAATGAATCTAATCTCATGCCCTTGATATAACAGAGTTAATATTGCAAACTTCAATATGGAAGGTTCCCAGAAGAAATGGGTTAAATTTCTAGATTGTATTAAACGTTTGTTTGTGAGGCCTGGTAAATGAATATAATCTCATGCCCTTTTGATATAGCAGAGTTAATAGACTGGGCTGTCGTAGATAGTCGGGTTAATTACCGATAAAAGCTATCTGGATTTATCCATTATTATTTGACCTGTTGTAGTAGACCCAGATAAAAAGCAGTATATAATATAATCAAAATAAGATTTAACCCTTTCAGAAATGTAGGTAATTGTGTGTAATATAATAGCAAATATTTTTATTTTATTAATTACACAAATTTATTGATAACTGTTGACCCATCCTCTTATTGTCTGTGTAGAAAAACACTGTTTGAAAGAACTATATTCTAAAGATTAATTGCAAAATTTTATTGAAATATGTTGGGTCGCTCTCTCTCATTGTTCAAAATTTGGTGGATATAGATTGTGCACTTCAGAATCTGACCTATATTTAACCTTTTAAAGGTAAATACTTGATAATCTGATTATCAGTGATAGTCTAAAGTTTTGTATTGTAGAATGAGTATGCAATTAGAAAACTAATTATTCATAAATGTAAAACTGCAGCTGGCTTATGATATATTATTTTGTTTTCTTCAGATTACTTTTTTGGGGCATTTTATTATAATTTTTTTGAACGTTATGCTTGGGGTATCATTGCCTGTCACAATGTGTATAGGTATTCTATTTTTTTTTTGTAATACATTTTTTTCTTCTTTTTTTCATGACTTTCATGAACATAATCCATTTTTCTTTATTTTTGTGGTTGATTTATTACTTTTTGTTATTATTTTGTTTTTAGAAGTAGAGATTTATTTTTATAGACCATAGTACACAACTAATCTGTCACATGTGCATACAATTGATTTAAACTATTCTGTCTAATCAAAATTTATCACTGGTCCTTTTAGTTTCATACCGGTAGTTCGTTTCCCTTTCTGTTTATTATTTTTTATATTAAATTTTGATATTTTTGTTTCAAATGAATAAATAAAAATTAACCTGTCCAGGTCAGCTGATTTTCCACAAAAACATGGGGCAATTTTTTGCTAATTTGCATGAAATCTTTCTGCATTTTTTGCCTAAATTGTTGCAGTTTGGAATACACTTCCCAGTGCAGTTAAAAATACTTTTTTGAGTTAAAAAAGAATAATTGTTATTGTGGCAGTTTTTTCCTCTGGGATTATGTAATAGTGTAAACAGTGTGGAGCTCACATTGTACACGTACCAAGAACATGAATTACTAAATCTTGAGAATAACTGCCGAAAAAATGTGTCCAAAGGAATCGTCAAATGTTCATTCCACCGATATACAGTCAAACCTGTGTATAGTGACCACCTATTTAGAGAAACAAGAAAGGTGACCCTTGTAGACAGGTGATCTGTATAGGCAGGGTACACAATATTTCTTTCTACGCAGGGCATCACTGTTAGTGACAGCTATAGGCAGGTTGACTGCTATAGACAGGTAGCCACTAAGACAGGTTTGACTGCATTTGGACAATGTTCAACCAAAGCAGCTTTCTCACACCGTAATGCAACTGACATGATTTTAAACCAGAGGTTTAAATTAAAGCGTAGATAAGTAACATAAAAATACCATGGGTCATTTTTTGTCAGCATATTTGAGTATCCTCTTCCTACGTTTGATATATTTTACTTAATCATGGTGTATACGTATGGCAAGTTTTTACAGACTGGAACCAAAGAATTAAAATATGATTATTTGATGAGTTCATGTCCAAAAAAAGAGAAAAAGATTAGCCATTTTTTACTTTTTGACATTTTTTAGATGAAGCTTCCATCTTAGAATAACTTACTTATTGTATATCATAATGTAGTTTCAAAGATATGATTAAAAATATGCCATATTTTCAATGATGAATTGCAATTATCTTGAATCAGTAAAACCATTTTTTGCATATGAACTTTTGATTAGCTTTTATGTGACCGTAATTATGTGACCGTAAGCAAGTTTAAGTGTAGACAGGAAAATCCATCTCGTTCTGTAGGGGTCCTTTAATTTTATGACGTCATACTATCCCCTCCATCTATGTAGAGCAGGTGAGAAAAAAAAATTGTCAAAGAACCCTCAAAACATTGGCTGACTTTTCGGATAGTTTAAGTGGTGCTTAGCACCTCCGCAAATATTTTCCAGTTTCAAGTTTAGCCACAGAGAAAAGGACATTAGATTAATAAAACTAGATCATAAACCAAATTGCTGACAAAAATTGACACCTATGTATTTTGATGTTTTGTGCATTTTGAGTGTGTGACTTTTTTTCTTTTTGTTTTTATGATATAATCGGCCCTTTATGCATGAATGCGTGTTAAATTTGCATTCTCATTTATATGTATTTGTTGACTAACAGGCAATTCATACTTACGTCTAGCACTGGCTCAGCACTGGATAAATCCACTGCTAGACGCAGATATGAATGGAATGTCTAGCATCAGTCTGTGCTCAGCCTGGCATAACTTTGATCCACTGTTGATCCACTGTTGATGCTAGACACCTCGTCTAGCACAAGGTTGCGCATGCGCATTACGGTATTGCGCGTTCAGAATTTGCAAGTCATCGTTACGTCACAATAGAAGTGTACTAGTGCGCATGCCCAGTCATGTCCTAGACAGCTTTTCGATCCACTGTTGTATTCATACTTGCGCGTCAGTTATCCACTGTTGATGCCGAGTATGAATGGTCGGCTTTTTCGTCTAGCACTGGCTCGGCAGTGGATTTATCCAGTGCCGAGCCAGTGCTAGACGTAAGTATGAATTGCCTGTAAGAACCCACATTGTATTTTTTGGTAGTTATCAGTAATTATGTAGTAAGAGTTTGATCACTAAGTATTCTCGTTTTTTTATTAGTTTTTGTTTTATTTTGATATAAATGTAGTTGGTCAATAACATTCTCTTCAGTTGAATTAATATGAATTCTCATTATTGTCTTTGTTGCTTTTAGAGTTAGTCGCATATTATGGTATTGTCCGAGATATACTCAATTTGTTTTTATATGCTAGTAGTTTTTTTGGGGATGATTTTACATTTCTGTAGTCTTAAACCTTTATTGCCTGTATTACATTTTGTTCATGAGCTTTTCATTTGTTTATCTACATATAATATGTCGTTGGCTTTGGATAAAAATGTTATGTTATATTTGCTTGTTCAGATTTCAGTTATTTTATAAGTACATTACATCAATCAAACAGATATGGAGTTACCTTGTTGATTTGCTTGGATGTGAGACGTTCATTAGTGCACATTTATTCAGAGCTTGTATCACTTATATGTATATATATGCATGTAAATATAGCAAATTGTGAACTGCAAAAAAAAAAAAAAAAAAAAAAAAAAGTGAGAAAAACATAGCCTACTGAGTAAGTAGTCTATGATGAAAAAAATAATGATATATTTTACATTTATCATGGTATAGTTGTATGGCAATCGTTGAACGCGTGTATGGTAAAATAATATGCTGCATTTTTGTCTAAAAGAGTAATATAAAGTATAATTTCTATGGCATTATTGGTTGCATTGTATATTTTTTAACACATGTACAGTGTATGCTTTATAACATGACATGCTGCATTTTGTCTTGATTATTTTTTTTCTTTCCATTCTCCAAGAAAAACACTGCTGTAAACAACAATATTAAAGGGCACTCACTGTACTCCTAAAAAAAACAAAAAAAAAACATAACTTGTGGATAATTTAAATGATCTTCTAGCACTAAGAACCTATTTAAAATGTATGTTTTGGTTTATGATACTGTATCCGTTGACCGGGGTAATAATAATCGTGTAAAGTGCTATGATCCCCACGGGAATAGCGCTATATAAATAACCGTTATTATTATTATTAAATGGGAAGTTTTTTTTCTTGGAGTTATGATAATAAACATAATCCAAAAATCATTGAAGACACTCTGTGTACAAGATTTGTTTGAGTGATACAAATTTATAAAGCCTTCGGTGGCAAAATAACACTAAAACAATCATACAGGGGATATCTTTTGTATTTCTTTGGTATTGTCTAAACTATAATCAGTGTATATAAATGTAAATAAACATGTTGTTTGATGTCCAAAATGTTGAAATCTGAAATTCCTGATAGAGATTGGTTTGCTAACAAATTCAAATTTCATGCAAATCCCATGAAAGGTTGCTCCTGACAACCTGAAAGCTTACCAGATGTTTACTGATATAGCACCAACTAATGTATGAAAGGGGAATTCCAAACATTGAATTGTAATCGTCAAGAAAAGGTAAACCGAATACATGTACTGTATAAACGTGAATACGTTGCAATGAGTCTGTCTAAGGATACTTTGAGTGGATGATTCATTGTGGCCTTAATTCACTTGAATAGGAGATCGACCGATAGAAGATCAATTCCTCCTACATATTCAAGCCTGGGAAATTGTAAATAAATGAATAAATTCTTGCATTGTAAAAAGAATCACAGTGTTGTACATTCATGTATAAATGTATAAATGTAAAATCTGTATTATATGTGACTGGCTATAGCAAAACCCTGCACTTGTCGGTAATAATCAAAATGTAGATTTTCATACCATTATAATTATAGAAAGGCCTCATCACAAGCTTTCATTTGATGCTTTGTTCCAACAAATTGGTCAATAATTGGCGAAGATATGATTGTTTTTTACACACATTATGTGAACTTAAAATGCCCATTTCTTCAAAACATGAATTACCGACAAGTGCAGGGTTTTGCTATAGCCGGTCACATATATGTAGTGATATATGATTTAATATTACTTTGTGGCCAGATTTCTTATCGGTGGCCAAACAAGAAGTCCCGGCTAAAAAGACAGAAATACCAGTTAACGGTTCAGCAATTTCACACATTTGGAATCTTACTAGTCCATTGATGGTTGTCATAATCCACTAGAGATAAAGTTTTGTTTCTTTTCATTTTTCAATCAATCCCTCTTTTTCTGCTTTAATAGGCATCAGGACAAAGTGTCACTTGATATTTTAGTATTAACAAAATCGTAACTATTCAAATACCTCTTTGTTAAAATATTATAAAGGCAAATAGCTATTCGTCACAGGCCTACCAGTCATATTATAACTGGTCATCAATAATGTAATGCCCTGGATGATCCAGGTCAAAGTATTTCTGGTGACCGGTTGTACTATGACTGGAATTTCGAGAGAGAGACACACTTTATCTAGATGCTTTTTCAAAAGTATTTGAATTGATAATGAAGACAAAGTGCTAGACCTATTTCACAGGTGCGACATGGTTAAAACAGTTAAGGGTACTGGTAAATTTCCTTCTTTTTAATCTAGACTAAAGTTGTGCCACTGATGAGAATTCTGGCTAGTAATTTTGTCAACTTTAAAATTATACTAAAATCATCTGATTGAAATGGCTGCAAAAAAAAGGGCAAAGTAAAAATGAATATAAAGCATTACAAGTACTGCAGTGGAACCTCTTTATAACAAGCTCTTTTATAATGAGGTACTTGATATAGGTGATTTCACAGGTCCAGGTTCTATGTATTTTGTTGCTTTTAAGACCTGATACAAGATAGACTAATGTAACAAGGTAAATTCAATGTACCCAACATGCTCGTTATGAGGTTTCACTGTACTTGGTAATGCAGACAGATTTCAAAACTGGTTCAAAAATCAAAATATAAAATCTCAGTAGTCTTACATTAATGTCTAATGTATTTGTAATACAAGTGTTTGGGTAAAAATTATCAAGGTATGAACATATTGTCTAATGAACAACTCTGATCAATCCTGTAAAATAAGTGTCCATGTAAACAGAAGTGTAAATAAATGTACAAAGAAAAAAAAGTCTTGTCTTAATTATGTATTACTTTATGTGGAGAAGACAAAACGAACACAAACAAGGATGTTTACTGATAATTCATTTATTTTATGGTGTAGCTGATTTATTCATTTTGTAATAAATTGTCACATTAATCTATATAATAAGCAGAACATGATAATAAAACATTGTTTAAAATAAAAAATAATAAAATAAATGTACCCTAGCAACACCACAAAACCCACTGTCCGTTTATAAGAAAATGTATAGTTGTCTCTATTAGAGAGGTCCACCCTCTCTAACCCCTTGAGGTCTAACCCCTTGACTATGGGAACTGGGTGGGTTGCGTACAAAGATTGGGTCTGGACAATGTTTTACTAGGTCACATATTTTGGGGGACTTTATAATTTTGAATTTTTCCTGAATCACCATATTTTCTAAATCCTCTTTAAAAATAATGTTAACAAAATTTGGGGGCAATTTCTGTTTACATTTTCCTATACCAATGAGTCCAAGCATTATCAAAACAAACAAAAAGACAGGGAATTAGAAAACAAAACATAAAACTTCATAATTAACGCGTTCTTAAACTATGTTAATTGCTTTGAAATATGATTAACCAAAAATACAATATTATTAATTAACAAATAAAAAATAATATTGGAAAGGAAAAAATTGTACTTTCGTAGTATGTAAAAGTTCACTTTTCATAAACGTAAATTTTACATGATATTCAGTCCAGATGTTATGATTAATCGCAACTTTGCGATTAAATGCAACTCTTAATGCAATGCCCCCGTGCTCATATAAATACCATTCTTACATTAGTGCCAATGGCTACCTACTTGGTTTGATAGTTTAAAGTTAAATCTTGCTCCAGTCCATAAGCTATCACTTTCTTGACAGTAGCTGTGAAGCCATTGGAAGTTGATTATTGCTACGTTCTCAATTCCAGCAGCTTTCCTAAAATACCAAGAGTCATTTCATTTTTGCCCAGAGTTGCATGGCAACTGGAACATAATTCTTGCTCTATTTCACATATACATGTATAAGAAGCTTTCTTTAAATAGATGTAGAAACAGTCACTTTCTTGCAAAATGCAAGGTGTCATAAAGCTGTCAGAAGTTTCTTCTCTCACATTGGACTAAATTCTGAAATACTGCAATCTGGTCCTCACTGGCATCTCCATATTGAGCTTTGTGGTGCGCGTAATTATCACCTGATGATAAAAGCAAGAAAAAAGGAAAACAAATGGAAAAGTGCATATAAATGGAGTGACAAGACAAGTATCAAGCCTGAATTATTCTAACTCCCTCAATAAGAAACGGCAGAATTTAGACAGACTCAATAAAAGGAGTATGGACAAATCAAAGCCCTATGAATTTTTCAAACGATAAACAAATAACATCAATTATACTAAAAACCTACTTTAGCCAACATCTTTAGCAATCATGTCTGATATCTGTCACTTGGTTGGCAACCTACCCAGATAATCATAAAAGTGCAAATAAATTACATAATTTATAAAGGATATTCTACATATCATTTGTAGGGAGTGCATCTAAAGGAGGCTTTAAACCGAAACATGTCGACTTATTCATAGAGGGCATTTGAACAGTATCACCTGCACACAGGACCATATACTCGAGATGGAAGAAATTAAAGGGATCTAGTAACTTTGTTGACATGTGCAAAAAGTGACGAAGGGTTGATGCAATGTATATTGTTGTTATCTCATATGTCCACAGGGTATTGTGTGAAAATTTCAAGTCAAATGGACATTGCATGGCCAAGTAATGAGCGAAAATGCAAAGTGATATTCACTAACTCACTGCACTCACTTTGTACACGATTTCAAAACTCCACCTGAGTTTTTCTTATCTGAATACTTCAATCGTACATATCTTTGTAACGAAAGGGAAATTTGAAAAACCGAAACCGGTCCCATGATTTTATTGTTAATACAAATACAACAAGGTATGAGGGAACCGCTAGAATTACAATTTTATTTTGAGGATTTGGACAATGTTACTAAGTCCCTTTAAGACATTACAGTCAACTTTTAAAAATAATCCTTTTTACAGTGGAACCCCATATAAAGAGCTCTGATATAAAAAACAACTATAAAAAAAACTTTTCAACAAGGTTCTTTTGCTAGTCCCAGATCTTAATAATGATATTCTTTTGTTATTGACCCTGAAATAAAAATAAAAAAACATTAAAAATACATTTAGTGGCCCCTGGCCTGTGCTATTTTTGTTCTCCACATAATCCAGTGCTAAACAATTAGCACAGGATCGGGGCCACTTAACATTAGCTTCGGGCCACCAAATTTCATTGATCCTACACTCCACTGGCCCAAACAGAAAAAAAAAAGATATAATTTGCTATGTTTCTCTTTGTTTGGGGCCACCAGATTCCGGTTTCCGGCCACTAGAACGATAAATCTTGTGTTTACTTGCCCAACTGAGCCCCAGAAGGCAACAAAAATCAATTTCTAGTATTGCATAATCACAAGTGGGTCTTACCTTCTCTTGCCCTTGGGTTTGCCGCCTGGTTTTCCTTTTCCCCCCTTTCCCCCCTTTCCATTGGAGCCTTTTGATCCTTTGTGCTTGGCAATCTCCTTCATCTTCTTGGCTTCATTGGCTCTGAAACAAGCAAAAAAACACAGAAATAAATACAAAAACTAAGAAAGAGAGCAGTTATACCACCCTCACAAAACATAAAGAAAAGTTGTACATCCACTCACATAACATTTAAAAAAAGAAAATTTGTAGCATGCTCACATAACAAAGAAAAGAAAAGTTGTACAATGCTCACATAACATTAAATAAAGAAAAGTTGTAGAATGCTCACATAACAAAACCCTTTGCCTACATGCACCTGATGAGCTGAATAATAACTCTACAGGGATTTCAAAATCTAGTTGGGAACAGGTTAAGGATCTCCTTTACCAAGGGCTACTCAGATGATGATAACTGAAGATCTAAATCATCATCCCGCTGTACCACTGTTATCAACGGAAGGGGGACTTAAGTTAACAACTGCAGATTATAAACAGATCATTGGCACCCAGATATGTTCTCCACCCATACAAAGTTTGAAATTGATCCATCAACTGGTTCTCAAGATATTGTGAGAATGAAAATGGGAGGGATGAACGGAGGACAGACAAACCCAAAACATAATGCCTATGGTCACATTTTTGATGGAGGCATAAAAAGGAAATTGTAAACCAACTTGAACTGCTTGACAGATGATTTACTCATGCTGATCAAATCCTTCTCAAAGAAGGAAGTGGATAGAAAAAGAGATGCAAATGACTGGTTTTCACAAATCGAATACTGAAACTGCCGGATGATCTCACGAACACAATGGCCCGTATTCACAAAGGAGGTTTGTACAAACCCCGGTTCAAACCGCGGTTTACATCTATGGAATGCCAATTGTAAACTGATGGAGAGAGAATGTAAATTCCTTACTTGTTAACAATGTTGATGGTACACATTCTCTCTCCATCAGTTTACAATTGACATTCCATAGATGTAAACCGCGGTTTGAACCGGGGTTTGTACAAACCTCCTTTGTGAATACGGGCCATAGATGTGAGAAAATCTGCATAATCAGATTTATTAGTGATTAGTGAAATTATGACTTACTTGCTCCTGAACTGCTTGACCGATGATTTACTGGTGCTGGTCAGCTCCTTCTCAAAGGAAGAGGTGGATCTCTGCTGGCCCTTCTTCTGCCTCTTGCTCGGAGGCCCATCTGCTGCAATAAGTAAATAAATCAAGAAATAAATAATCAAATGAATAGCAATGATAATCATACTCCGTCTGTATCGCCTCATGGTAATAAATGCTGTCTACATCATCATTATCACCATCATCATCATCATCAGAATCATCATCAAATTAAAAAGAGGATATCTGCTGGTCCTCATTCTTCTTCTGCCTCTTGCTTGGAGGCCCATCTGCAATAAGTAAATACATCAAGAAATAAATAATCAAATAAATAGCAATCATAATCATAATCCTTCTGTACCACCTCATGGTAATAGCTGCTGTCACCATCATCATCAGAATCATAACATCATCAAAGGAACAGGTGGATCTCTGCTGGCCAATGTTCTTCTTCTGCCTCTTGCTTGAAGGCTAATCTATAATTATGGGAAAGAAAAAAATTGAACAAATTCAATACATTACTACAAATAATAATCATCATAATGTTCTGTGCACTGTCATTAACAACCCAATCATCATCGTCGTCGTCGTCATTGTCATCACCATCAGACTCATCATCAAATGAGGTAGATGATATCTGCTGGTCCTCATTCTTATTCTGCCTTTTGCTTGGAGGCTCATCGGCAATAAGCACACGTTATGAATAAACTCATGACATTACTACAAATAATAATCATCATAATGTTCTGTGACACTGTCATTAACAACCCAATCGTCATCATCATCATCATTGTCATCACCATCAGACTCATCATCAAATGAGGTAGATGATATCTGCTGGTCCTCATTCTTCTTCTGCATTTTGCTTGGAGGCTCATCGGCAATAAGCACACGTTATGAATGAACTCATGACATTACTACAAATAATAATCATAACGATTTTCTTTGTTGTAGTTAGCAAGTGAATGAATGTCTGAATGTCTGAATGTCTGATTGATTGATTGATTGATTGATTGATTGATTGATTGATTGATTGATTGATTGATTGATTGATTGATTGATTGATTGATTGATTGATTGATTGATTGATTGATTGATTGATTGATTGATTGATTGATTGATTGATTGATTGATTGATTGATTGATTGATTGATTGATTGATTGATTGAATGATTGAATGATTGAATGAATGAATGAATGAATGAATGAATGAATGAATGAATGAATGAATGAATGAATGAATGAATGAATGAACGAGTTAAGGAATGAATGAATGAATGAATGAATGAATGAATGAATAAATAAATGAATGAACAAATGGAAGGATGAATAGATGGATGGCAGGATGAATGCATGAACGAGTTAAGGAATGGATGAATGCATGAAAAGGGTTGAATGAATGAAAGAATGAATACATCAAAGAATTGAACGAATGGATTAATTAATGGTTAGATGAATTGGTAGATACATGAAAGAGCTGAATGAATTGAAGAATAAGGATGAATAAATGAATTAATGAATGTCTGGATGGATGGATGGCAGGATTAATGAATGGATATTTGATTGAATGGATAGATGAATTGGTAAATAAATCCAGTATGGTAAATGACTGAGTGAATGAATGAATGAATGCATGCATGCATGCATGAATAAATAAATAAATGAATGAACGAGTGAGTGAGTGAATGAATGGATGGATGGATGAATGAATCGCTCAATAAATTAATCCCGTAATAAGAATGAATAAAGTAATAAATAGATAAACCTCAAAAGATGTGGAATTTATATAGCCTGACCTCTTTTCTCAACGCCATCATTATCGAATGCTCTTATCTTCTTCTGTTTTCTGTCTCTCTTGGCTGACCTAGCGGCAAATTGCTGAATCTTCAACAACTCATAGTTTACTCGGTCTTCAGCCTGAAAAATGAAAGAAGAGGAAAAAGACACATTTACTGGAAAGTAAAGAATATGACCGTCCTTTTATTACTAATTATAACTGGATCTTCAACAAATATAGATAACTCTTACAAAACAAAAGGAAAGAAAGATTTTTTGTTACACAAAATTAATTGTTTTCATTGAGACTTCCTCTTTTCCAAGGCTCTGTAATGCTGTATCAACAAGTAATTTTTCTCTCTTCTGTGTAAAGACAAATAAATTGAAAGAGATGCATGCTGATAAACAGTGAATATTTCCTTTTCATAATTTACTTTTTCTTAAAACAAAAAAGAGGTCTTCACCTCTTTACCCTCCCAGAAATGATTGTTTTTATTCATCATTACCTGAAATGACCACCTTATTTCAGGAAATAAGAAAAGTGGCCACTCAACACAGGTGACCTCTATATAAAAGACAGGTTCATTTTTCATTATTTTTCTCTCGGCAAGCAGGGGATCACTCGTGGTGGCCACTATAGGCATGTTGGCTGTATATGACAGATAGATATATCGTTGCTATAGACAGGTGGCCACTAAGACAGGTTTGACAGTACAGTCAAACCTGTCTATAGTGGCCACCCAAGGGAGTCAAGAATAGTGGCCATTGTAGACAGATGGCCACTATAGACAGGTTCAATAGCACTGTTTTTCCTTGCAGGGGATAACTTTTGATGGCCACTATAGACAGGTTGGCTGCTATAGACAGGTGGCTGCTATAGACAGGTTTGACTGTATAATGACAATCACTACTTACTGTCAGTGGCTTCTTCTTCTTGTCCTTCTTCTTGTCCTGCCTCTGTTCCCTTTTTGGGCGTGCTGTTGGACCTTCTAACCTGAGGGCGGCTGAGCAGAGAGCAATGGAAAAACAAATTAATATCCATTATTAAAAGGTTAGCAAATCACAAAATATCACAGAATACTAAATACACATTTTATCAACCCTCCATAATTTTAAGCACATTTCGACAAAGCTACTAGATCACTGTAACCCTTGTGGGCTTGAAATTTCTAGCGATAATTCTGTAACGCGCGCAGGTATCACCTTGCAGCTTCCTGAGTTGTTTCATTGAAGGCATACGCATCTTTTGAGACCAAATTTGCGAAGACCGGTTTTCTGTTACAAACTCACATGACCTTATGTAAGTCAATGTCATCCCAGAAATCACTAAATTTTGGTGATTTGTGTACAACTCTCTACCTTGTAATAGCATCCTTTTCATGTGCCTTCAGAATAAACCATCCCAAAGAGTTCCCTTCATGGGGATATTTATTAAATATCAATAATACAAATTGATCAATTCATCTGGGCTAACTGATTGTTTGGAGCATGTTTCACAACTCATCCGAGTCACACTGAAAACAAATCATGATTGTATATATACCTTGCTGCTGCATCCTTTCCCTGTGCGTCTGGAACCACGATCTCTTCGGTCGACTCATGATCTCCTGGCGGTGATTCAACATGGCCGCTGCCTTGTGCAGCTGCAGCTCCGTGGCCTGCATCTCCTTCTCTTCGCTCTCCATCAGAATGACCTCCTCGATGTCCTTCTCCAACGACACAATCTTGTCACGATACTTGGCCACCACGTCTGTTGAGTAGACCAGCATGAAAATGAATAGGTGGGGCAATACAATATTATCTTGTCATTTATACTAAACTTCACACTACTGTATAACAATTAACATGCTTGAATTTGATGTGAGCTGCATCTCTTTTCTCTTTGCTCTCCATCTGAATGACCTCCTCGATGTCCGGCTCCAACGACGCGATCTTGTCGCAGTACTTGGCCACCACGTGACTCTGCTCTTTACTGGGTTCCTAGCCTTCTTTACCGGCAGCTGTTTCATATAAACTTTCACCAATTAAATATTTCCTTTTTTACATGTTGATTTGTTATATTTTACATGTACTTTTTGTCTTCCTTGATGTTATTGATCCATCGTTATATTTGTAAGCGCCGTGTTACCTTGTTAACAGGGCTACCTACATACGAAACCTGTATAATTATAAATTATTATCATGAAAATACTAAACTAAATCACGTGCTGTTACCTTGAGGTACGACTCTGCTCTTGACCGGGTTCCTAGCCTTCTTGACCAGTTCCTTCAGCATGCGACGCTCCTTCTCACCCGCAAGACTCACAGACCTGAAATAGATTTTTATTAATCATTAAATTTGATTTTGTTCAAAGATAGAAACAAGTCTAGACTGCAAAAGCTACAAATGGGGTGATTTGTCACGGAAGCTTAAGCTGGTCAATTACAACACATTTGTACACATCAGATACTATTATTTTGTCAAATTTCTGTATAACTTGCATGTCAATTCAATTTTAGTCATTTTGCTCAGAACTGTCATAATGTTTTTTATTTCTTGATGGATTTGCTCAACTTTTTACATTATTCCTCAGCTTTTATAGTTTCCTTGTTATGTATTGATGATATCTCTATTATTTTATCATCATCATTTCATAATCAAAGTTAAAAAAAAATCAAAGATAAAGTTTCAATAGTCTAAACATTGAAGGGATAAATGAGGATTAGAAAGTGGAGTTTCTTTCTCTCCTTTGCACCTATACCTGCTGGATCAACAATTTGTAAACAATTTGGCAGTGGCCAAAATAAGTCCTAAAACTACATGTACAATATTCTGCATGTCAGTCCTACTCTTTATAGACTCAAATACGACATGTCATTTATTTGTTTGATGTCTTTTGATTACTGCGTTTCTAGTACATTTACAAAATGTACAATAATAGAACATACATATCTTTACAATAAAGGTTTATATCATTTAATTGAATGTACACAAAGAACCCACCTTCCACTGCGCCCAGCTCTAGCCGTCCTTCCCACTCTATGAATGTAGTGCTTCGCAGAGTTGGGCATGGTGAAATTGATGACCTACAGAAATGGAATAAATACAATATTTACAGTACCATTCTTGAAAATTTCACAGTAGTGCCTTTTTTAAAGAAAAAAAAAAGAAAAAAGAATATACACCAAGTTTGCAGTATTTATTAACTATTGTTCTTGGAGATTTGACAGTTGTGCATTGAAAATTATTCTTATAAAATAATTGACATTTTCATGAGTTTGTTATCCACCGTCTCTGATCATATGAAAATCCTTCCTAGAGGTTAAATTACCAATAATCTGCTAGGTTTCAAAAGCTCAGGCTTCATTTGAGTTACATTTTATTAAATGACTTACTGTGCGAACTCCCTCTATGTCCAGTCCTCGGGCAGCGAGGTCAGTGGCCACCAGAATGTCCACTTGTTGATCCTTGAACAGCCTCAGCATCTCCATTCTCTGCGGACATTCATTTATCGGGGATAAAAAATGAAGTAGATTTTAGGGGACTTGCCTGCACGAAAGTTTGTTTTACAATTTAAGGGGAATCTTGTAGACATTTTTTTTTTTTTTTTTTTGGGGGGGGGGGGGGGGGGGCTTCTGCTAGGTCAGTGGCCACCAGAATGTCCACTTGTTGATCCTTGAACAACCGCAGCATCTCCATTCTCTGTTGGCATATAAAATCAATAACATCCTGTTATGTCAATATTGTGCTCTACATGGTTTAACACCAATGAAATACCAATAGAATTTGCCGTGGTCTTTAAAGACAGGTTGTTGCTAAGGCAGGTTTGACTTTTCAATTAAAAAAACCTGCCAATATGAAAACAGGAAAAGTGCCCCATCTGCTTGATGTCCTGTGAAAGAAAAATTAAAAAAAAAACCCCAGAACATTGCCTTTCAGTATTCACATCCTTGCCCCACATCCCTAATCCATATACCACTGTCACATCATCCAAGGTATTTATAGACAGGTTGTTGCTAAGACAGGATTGACTGTTCACTGGAAAATACCTGCCAGTATGAAAACAGGAAGAGCGTCACATCTGCCTGATGTCAAGTGAAGCAAAAAAAACAGAACATTGCCTTTCAGTATTCACATCCTTGCCCCACATCCCTATACCACTATTTACATCATCTTTCATTACAAGTACACACAAAGCCCAAGCCTGCTAATAACACCATGAAGCTGTTCACAACATGTAGGATTTACGTCAAAAGTAGTCAATTCCACCACCAACTGCCCACTTCCTTTGCCGGCAACAACAAATATTTTTGCCCTTGAAGAGGTTCCGACATCAAATAGGTGCAATATTCATTCTACTTGCTCTTCACTGCATTCATTCATTAGGAATTTATTGTTGATGACCCCATTGCCTATAGAGTGGTGAAGTGTGATGTCATAAACATTTTTTTTTAATTTTTAAATTTGGACTTCATTTTTAGAAAGAACATAACAATTAATGTCTAAATACCGAAAATCAAAGGAATAGGTTACGTATTGGCTGAGATATGCCCATCCGAATGATTTTTTTGTCAATGGGCAATCAGTGTTATAGTGCACTGGTTCCTAAATTTAGGAACCAGTGCATTATAGCACTGATTGCCTATTGAAGTAAAATTCATTCGGATGGGCATATCTCAGCCAATACGTAACCTATTCCTTTGATTTTCGGTATTTGGACAATATTTGTTATGCTCTTTCTGAAAATGAAGTCCAAATTTGAAAATTCTAAAAAAGTGTTTTTATGACGTCATGGCTTCTGTACTCTATGGGAACCGGGAAAGCGCTGTATTAACTCTATGGGGATTGCAAAATCTAGAAGGTAACAAAATAAGGAGAATTCGGGCAGGGGTGGTGTTGCAGTATGAACACTTGTGCCTGCTAATTAGGCAGCTCATGATATCCCAATATGTCTGTTAATTCCACCCGATGTCCATAGCAATTAATAATCATTTCTCGTTTGTTCTTCAGTTCAGAAGCTAGCCCCAAGACCAGTTTAGGGAGATATACAGTCATGTGATTTCTTGGCAAGTGGCTACTTGGTCATTGAGACAAACACCAGCTAATTCAGCCATTTCTGACAAAGAAACTACGTAAAATCCAGCAGATGCCTTGTTAACATCTCGGCATTGGCTTTCTGACCTGAAGGCAATGGCAAGGATTTCAATCTTCAGAAAGATCCTTGCACCTTGGTTCGATCCATTCCACATGGGCACACACTCCACTCGATACTCCTCACTGCATTCATTCATTAGAAATCAATGCAGGGGTTCATTTTTAATGTGAGGGGGCTACTTTTTCAATCTGATGGATATCACAAAATATTTCACATAATACCATAGATGGTAATTTCAGGGGCTACCTACTGATTTAAGGGGGCTATTTTGAAAATTAGGGCACAAAATCGCCCTCAGCCCCGTATATTTCCTACCCTGTTTCTGATAACATTTCAAGGAAGATTCAGTGCAGGAATGGTGTTGAAGTAAGAACACAACCACCTGCTAATACCCAATGTTAATTACTAGGCCAACTTGTCAATACCAGCAATGCAATAATCATCTCTGTATGTACTCCAGTAAATACCCTAACCCCAAGACACGTGGCCACCTGGTCACCGACACAAGCCCCGGCTAATTCAGCCATTTATGACAAACAATTTACGTCAAAACCGTTGTAAATGTTTGAAAAAGTGTAAGCATTATATATTTTTGGGTCTTAAATCTTTGAATTAATGTTGGATCCCACATTTATTCCGATTGGATATATATTTATTGATATTTCAGCTGTTTCTGAATCGATTTTGATCAAACAAAGTTTATTCTGTCATTAAAATGGTATGCTCTTTTCAAATTTGACACTCAGTTTCTCATTACCTCACAAAAAAATTATTTCTTGAAGTGCCCTCTATACCAAAACTCAACTATACCTTTAAGAATCTAGCCCCAAGTCCAGAATGGGCATAAACCTGTGATTTCTTGGCAGGTGGCTACTTGATTCAGCGTCACAAGCCCCGGCTAATTCAGCAGTAAGACATTCATGACTTAAGAACTACATCAAACCCAAGGTGATGCCTTTTAAAAGAAATGTCAGCGCAAAAACAACCTACAAAAAAGGGTCACCCTTCACCTTCCAGAGTTTAAAATCCTGTTGATGAATTCTACATGGGCATGAACAGTCAAACCTAGATCGTTAACACCTGTCTGTAGAACCAACTGCTTAATATAAAGACCACTATTCTTGACTTTTTAGAAAGCAATTTCTATGTTTGTTTCTTAAGTTTATGTTTCTTATGTTTCTTAAGTGAAGACCACCTGCTTATAAATAAGAAATATTGTTTTCTCTCTCCTCAAGTGGTCTTTATAAACAAGTTTGACTATAACTCAATGCATAACATGACAAGTATATAAAGAAACTATCATTTGATTCTTTTCTGTGTCCATGTTTTTTTTAAATAGGAAAATCAGTAAGGGATGTTGGGGGGGGGGGGGGGGGAGGGGAGAGGGAATCAGTTAGAAACAAGCATGTGCCTACAACATCATTACATCATTCGTAGGACACACATAATTTCCAAGCCACCTGATGCCTCACAAAAACACTTCTTTCCATCCCCTAACCCTTACCATAACCCTAACCCCACACAGATGCATAAACATGAAGGAAACGGGCAAACGTCTCCAATCTGAAGCTGATGTCTACCTTTGCCACACACAGGCACAGAATATACACACGAACACACATTCAGCACACAGAGAAACAACTTCAATACGGCGCTGAGGTCTACCTTAGGTTGTGAGAGGTTGCCATGGAGTTCACCAACTTTGATCCCAAGTAGGCCCAGGATGATGTGCAGTCTGTGGGCCTGTTTCTTGGTCTGTACAAACACACATGCACACACACAAAAACAGAGACTGACATTGACACATACCTATACTTGCTTGCACTTACAAACACAGACATACACTTATGAACACCTATAATATGTATGTTTGTTGATCTCCACATGAAAATATACAAACACACAAACAAAAACAGACTCAGACAGACACACAAACACAGCTTCACAAAAACATGCATTCAACATACTGAAAAACAACTCCAATATGAAGCTGAGGACTACCTTTGTTTGTGAGATAAACAAACACAGACACACATTCAACACAAATATCCAATATGATAATGGTGTACCTTAGTCTGTGAGAGGTTGCCATGGAGTTCTCCTACTTTGATCCCAAGTAGGCCCAGGATGATGTGCAGTCTGTGGGCCTGTTTCTTGGTCTGGACAAACACCATACAGTGGTCGTGGAAATTCCTGCAGCATAGGGCTGAATCAAAAAAGTAAAAGATAAAGAAAAAGAGTAAATTAGTGAATTCACTAGGTGTATAACACTTGTTTTTCTGTGCAGGGGATCACTATTGGTGGACACCACGGACAAGTCGGATGTTAAAACAAGTGACCGCTTAGACAGGTCTTAGATCATCGGTCTAAATTAATTTGCTTTTTAGTTATGATTATTCAAATTTGCTGCACCTACCAGATACAATGGCCTCTCTGTCCAAGGGCGTCGATTTCTTCTCGCCATTGGGGGGGATGATTCGTCATTTTGACCATCTCTGGCGAGGGAGCGAAGCGACAACCCACCAGCGTGCCCGGGTTTTTATGGCTGAGGGGGGGGGGGGGGGGTTAGGGGACCCCAAAGCTTTTGAAATCAGCTGTTTAGAAATTGGAAGATTGTTAAGTGTACATTGCAAGCATCATGTTATGAGCTGGGCTTTGTCCAATATGAACTTTAGCCTGATAGATACATATTTGCAAGCATTCTGAAGGAACCCTGAATAGCATCTGTCATGGGATACCCATATTGGGAAGTCCGGAAGCTTTGGGTTTTGTAATATCCAGATAAATATGTTGTCTATATGTAAATATAGAGTTAACTATTCTTTAGTTAATTGGCTTTTGATGTAGCTGTTTAGAGATTGGAAGATTAGTAAGTGCATATTGCAAGCTCCTGCTATGATGAGGGCATTGTCTAAGTATCATGTATGGATGAATTTTAGTCTAATATATAAATACTGTCGATTGCAATCATCCCGATGGAACCCTGAATAGAATAAGTCAAGGGATACCCACATTGGAAAGCTTATTGGGGGTCCAGGGGGCGAAGCCCCCGGAAGCTTTGGGATTTGTAATATCCAGAAATACAATTATCTATTGAATAGTTAGCTCAATTTTAGTGAGCGAAGCGCAGACGCACAGTGGGCCAATATCGTCTGAAAGTTTGCCAAGAGAGAAGTCCTGAATAAAACTATTTAATGAGTACAGGGCTGGGACTGGGTCAAAATACCCTAATGTGGATTCCAGGTGCGCAGCCCCGGAAAATTTTGGATTTGGGCAATTTAGCATTATCAAATAGTTGTTTAAAGAAGACTATAAACAACTTCCATTCATGAGAGGGGGCAATGCTTCTTAATTCTAATGTTATTATATATTTTGGAACCCCAAATATTGGGGGGGGATGATAATACAGGCCATCCCCCCCACCTGAAATATTGGGGGGGATATATCCCCCCCATCCCCCCGTGATCGACGCCCCTGTCTCTGTCGCTTTCCCTGTTGGATCTTATGCAAATGAATGCCTGCTTGGAATGCAACATTTCAAATATTAATCATCAAAGAAATGTGTTTGTTTTTAACTTGAATTATTGATACAGTGGAACCTCATTATAAGGAGCTCTGATAAATCAAAACCCTCTTATAACACGATAATTTTCATGGTCCCAAGGATCTTGTTATAAAGAGGATTCCACTGTACTCACAACCAAATCATGATTTATTGAATTTGCTGAACCTACCAGATACAATGGCCTCTCTGTCGCCCTCTCTGTTGGATCGGACGCGGATGAACTCCTGCTGAAGGTTGAAGGCCACATCTGTGTTCTCGTTGACAAACACCCTCACTGGGTTCTTGAGAGACACCATAGCAAGATCTTTCACCTGGGTTTATGAATACGGACCAAATGAAAGTTACAGGTGAATTGTTTACTCCATCAATCAATCAATCGATCAATCAATTAACTGAAGGCCATATATCTGTTCATGAACGAACACCCTCACTGGGTTCTTCAGAGACACCAAAGCAAGATCTTTGACCTGGTTTCAAAGCAAATTGAAGTAAATTCATTAAATAATATACTTATTTTTTTATTCATCCATCCATCTAAAAATATCAGTCAACAATCCATGAATGAATGGAATACAAAAAGAAAGAATAAAGAATATCAAAGAAAGAAATGAAAGAAAGATGAATGAATGAATGAATGAAAGAATGAATGAACGTACAGACAGACAGAATGACTGACTGACTGACCAAACAATCAATCAATCAATCAATCAATCAATCAACCAAGCGATCAATCGACTGATCGACCAACTAACGGACGGACTAACCAACCAATCAATAAAAAGCCACATCTGTGTTCTCATTGACGAACAAACACCCTCACTAGAAGTGAAATTAATTTATTAATCAATCCATATATTAATAACTTCAACAAGATCAGCCAACAAGCCATGAAATGAAAAAAATGATTCAATGAATAAATAAATGATCGAACGAACAAAATGAATGAATCAATAAATCACCAATCCATCCATCTATCAATCAATCAATCACTCACCTTGTCTGTCATGGTCGCAGAGAAGAGCATGGTCTGTCTGGTCACTGAGCACATCCTAATGATCTCCTTCATCTGCTCTTCAAAATACTCGTCCAACATCCTGCAAAAACAAACAAAATATAAAGTAGTCAGACCTGTGTAAAGTGACCACCTAAGGGAAACAAGAAATATGGCCACTGTAGACACTAGACAGGAGACCTCTATAGACAGGTTTCATAACACTTTTTTTCCTCAGCCCATCACTGTTGATGACCACTTTAGACAGGTGACCACGAAGACAGGTTTGACTGTTATACACAATGCTAGAAATTTACTTTTTTTCCTTGTGGCCCAGTTGGGCAAGTAAAAACAAGATTTAAAAAAAATTATAATTGCCTGGAACAAGATTAAGGTTGCCCCCCAAAAGAAAAACATTAAACATTCTGTTATAATTGGTTGTCCATTTAGAATTAAGCATCAATGAAATTTGGTGGCCCAAAGCTCACTTTGAAAATGTTGATGGCCCCAAAATTATCAAACAAATTTCCCCAATAAGACTATGTTAATTGGGACTCAACCAATTGAATGTCTTTTAGTGATTATTCACTTCAATCAATTTATTTCAAAGCTTGAATTATAAAATACAAAACGCATGCTCAAGCAAGAATGGAACTGTAAAATAGAAATGTATATTTGGTACCTTTAACAGAATTTGCGTATTATCTTTCTAACATTTGCTATCCTAATTTATTTGATTTTGTATTATATCTTTTATTTCAAATTACTTTTAAACAAATCCAATTGCAATGTCAAAAACAAAAGTGGAAACAATGGAAGGGAAAAACACAAGAAACTAAGGACAGAAACAAATACAAAATGATAACTTCCTGTTATTAAAAATGTTTTGATAAACAATGTACAAGTAGATTATCAGTAATGGAAGACAAAGTACTAGGACTTACAAGCTTTATTATTCAAGATACAAAATTCGTACTACATTGTACAATTTTTAGATCTTTATTTCCACGAAATTTACAGGAACAAAAAACAAAACATGTGTCTTGGTTTTTTTACATGATAGGTTAGATTATCAGTAATGGAAGAAAAATTACAAGAAAAAAAAGAAAAAAATGTTTGCTTTGTTATTCAAGATAGTTAAATTCATAATGGTATAGAATACGTTTCCGATCTTTCATTTTCCATGACATTTCAAGGAACAAAAAAACAACAAAGTGACCAGGCTCCTCTAGTCTAGACTTGCATCTAGGATAGATTATCAGTAATGGAAGACTAAATTACTAAGATTTGTTTTAACTTTCTTTTTAAAGATAGAAAATTTATACTCCAGAACAAATTTCAGATCTTTTATTTTCCATGAAATTTCAAGGAAGAAAAAGAAAATGTAGTGACTCTAGAGGCTCCCCTTTTATGCAAAGGTAAGATTATCAGTCACAGTGATTGAAGTCAAATTACTAGGATTTCTTTAATTTGTTTTTCAAGATAGGAAATGCATACCACAGATTACAAATTAGATCTTTCATTTTCCATGTAATTTCAAGGTTAAACAGTAATGAAATGCAAGCATAACATCAGTAATCAAAGTCAAATTACTAGGATTTATGCACTTTGACTTTGTTATTCAAGAAATTCATACCACAGAATACATATCAGATTAGGTTAGATCATCGGTAATGGAATACAAATTAGGCCAAAAAAAAAAAATTGTTTGATTGGCGTAACGGGCAACCAAAAATTAGGGTAGGTCGGTCGGGATTTTTTATTTATTTTTTTTAACTTTTTTTTTATATGCAGATATGCATGCTGGCCCTGGCCGGCGGCATAAACATTGTACATGCATGCGCTGCATAGGTACCGCGGGGTATTCGGTACCGCGTATACGTACGGTACATTGCATGTACTGTATTCGCGCCTTCATCGCCTCGCGGGGAAAAAGCGATATCGCAACACTTCCGGGTTTTTAGTGCAGCAAATATATCGATCGCAAATGCAGCGCGATACTCAGGCGATAGCAATTTTTTCGCTTCGATATACACAACGATACATAACGATATTGATCGCAATCGGCAAAAACATCTAGGGTCGGCGGTATTTTTAGGGACGGGCGGGTTACGCCAATCCAACAATTTATTTTTTATGGCCTTACAAAGATTTGTTTAACTTTGTTATTCATGATAGTACATTCATACTTCAGAATACATTTCAGAAATTTGATTTCCCATGAACTTTCAAGGAACAGAAACAAAACAAAACATCGTGCCTAAGCTCCCCTCTAGCTTCGCAAAGAAAGTTGCATAAATCTCTCGCCACCGTAGGCACTAATCAATGTCAAATAACAGCGTTAAGCATGGCATGGTCACAGGTGCACCAATTTGCATTCCTTTGTATGTAAACTTTAAGTTTATGCTTTATTAAACTTACAAATACTAGATTTTGCAAGCACAATCTATGAAGTTAAATAAACAGAGGACCCACCAGTTTCCAGTAGGCAATGGGTTCATTCACATTCAGTTATGTCGGTTTGAACTTTGTTACAAATTGTGTGCATCGTTCATAGTTGATATTGATCGTGACGTCAATGCAAGCTGCTGACATTGTGATTGGTACCTGACCATTTTACAAAAGTAACATTTTCTTAATAACAAAGAAATTTTGTTAACTTACCCATCTCAAAATGTACGGGAAAATCAGCAGATCTAATTATATGAGTATTGTGACTTGAGTAGTCTATGGCACTCAAGGGGTTAAAGATTGTCATTCTTGGGGATGGTACACCACAGGTCGTCATATGGAACTAGGCTTGTGCAGTGTGCATTAAAGGGACTTAGTAACATTGTCCAAATCCTCAAAATCCAATTTGAATTCTAGCGGTTCCCTCATACCTTGTTGTATTCGTATTAACAATAAAAGCATTTGACAGTTTTGGTTTTTCAAATTTCCCTTTCGTTAAAAAGATATTTACGATTGAAGTGTTCAGATGTTAAATTATCCACTGGACCGTGAAAACCGTGTACAAAGTAAGTGCAATGAGTTAGTGAATATCACTTTGCATTTTTGCTCATTACTCGGCCATATAATGTCCATTTAACTTGAAATTTTCACAACACCCAGTGGACATAACAACAATATATATTGTATCAACCACTCATCACTTTTTGCACATGTCAACAAAGTTACGAGATCCCTTTAAGCGTCATGTGCAAGGCATATGCAAGATGGCAGCGTGCATCTGATTTACCAATCTGAACCACCTATAGAACATCAGACATCATAGAACCATTTTACAACATCAGACACTTACCGATCAGCTTCATCCAGAATGAGCACCTCGACGCTGCCCAGACTGAACGTTGGTGCGTTGTGCAGATGGTCAATCAGACGTCCTGGGGTTGCTATGACAACGTCAGGACCCTTGCGCAGAGCAGCCTCCTGAAGCTTGACGTCCAAGCCACCTGAGGGTGTAGGAGGGAGGAAAATATTGGTTTAATTGACATCATTACATTTTGACCACACGAGAATGAAAATTAAGGGGTTTCAGGGACCAAACACCGTACTAGGGTTTTCTATAGCTCAGTCTGTAAGAGCACCGGTCTAGCAATCCAAAGGTCTCGGGTTCGAATCCCATTGGAATCCCATTTTCTTTGCTCTTTTTCATTTATATTACATATTTCTGGTCAGTTTCTCTATAATTATGTTAGAATGAATTATTACATTTTGTTAAAATCAAGGCTAGATACTGACACTTTTACCTTGCGGCCCAGTCAGGCAAGTAAAAAACCAAGATTTTTCACATTCTAGTGGCCCAAAACCTGAATCTGGTAGCCCCAAAGGAAAACATTACAAATTCTGTTAATGTTGTTGCCCATTCAGACCAGTCTTCTTCTGCTTTTGTATGAGGCAGCACAGCTTCTATGCAAATATCGCAACAATTTTGCACTATCCAGTGAATTGTATCGGGGTCCAAGTTGGTTAGGTTACCGGATGGGTGAAGGATAATAATAATAATAATAGATCATATTTGTATAGCGCCTAATGCAGAACAGCCTCTAAGCGCTTATCATTATCCCTGGATGAGGCATTTATGAATGATGTAAATGGCAGTTTGCTCGGATAAGCCACACAACTATTAAACAATTTTCTATTATAAATTTCTATTTCTGAAATGATTATAAACCTACCGACAGCAAGGCAGGCCTCAATGTTGGTGAACTCTGCGAGTTGTCTGGTGACGGTGAATATCTGCACCCCTAGTTCCCTGGTAGGGGTCAGAATCAGCACCCTAGTCACGGGAGCCTGCTTTGGTTTGTACAGCAACCTCTCCAACACAGGAAGCATAAAGGCAGCTGTCTTACCTGTGGAAAACAAGTTTACAAAGAAAATTTCTTAGTATGGTTTAATATCTGGGTTAGCATTCATTACAGGACTAGTAGTTTAACCCTAGAAACAAGTTCTAAAAGAACCTTGTTGCATACATAGCTCTGTACTCTAAAATAACTTTTTAAAATTAATATATGGGCCCTGATTGTGAATGATGTAAGTGGATGGATGATGGAAGTGATATCCACTTTGCTCTGCCATTTACCAATGCCATCAATCCTAAAAAGTGATCCACTGCAGACGAAAACAGTATTTAATATGGAACCTGTCTTTCGAGGTCAATAGTCTACAGGACCACTTTTCTTGTTCCCCTAAACATAGTCACAATACAGGGGTTTGACTGTACATTGTGTTACCTTATAAAACTAGATGGATCTTCGATTACGCGCAATCGAAAATTATGCCTCCGCTATCACGCGATTTTAATATCAAGCCCAAATTAACATGCTGTGACCTTGACCATATGACCCCAAGCTTTGATGGCTACATTGGCTCCCTAAGAAACATTCAGTTATCAAGTTTGATTGAAATCTAACATTTAGTTCTTGAGATTTTGCCATTACAAGCTTTTTTGCATGTATAATGAGTCCTGTGACCTTGACCTCAACCTCATGACCCCAACTTTTATGGCTATGTTGACTCTTTATGATACATTCAGGTACCAAGTTTGATTGAAATCTGACATTCAGTTCTTGAAATGTTGCCATTACAAGCCATTTTCGCATATATATTGAGTCCTGTGACCTTGACCTTTGACCTCATGTTCCCCCAAAACTAATCAGATCATTGCCACCCCGATATGTACACTCACACCAAGTTTGAAAGTGATCCGTCAACTGGTTCATGAGATATCGCGAGAACAAAGCATTTTTGCACGTATATTGAGTCCTGTAACCTTGACCTTTGACCTCATGAACCCCCAAATCTAATCAGATCATTGCCACCCCAATATGTACACTCATACCAAGTTTGAAATTGATCCGTCAACCGGTTCTTGAGATATCGCGAGAACGAGGCATTTTTGCATATATATTGAGTCCTGTGACCTTGACCTTTAAACTAATGACCCCTAAAATCTAATCAGATCATTGTCACCCCAATATGTACACTCATACCAAGTTTGAAATTGATCCGTCAACCGGTTCTTGAGATATCGCGAGAACGAAAACGGGACGTACGTACGGACGGACGGACGGACGTACGGACGGACGGACAACCCGAAAACATAATGCCTCCGGCCACTTCGTTGGCGGAGGCATAAAAATAAGACTCAGTGCACTCGGGGAGTGCATACTTCAGCCAACACTCAAATTTGGATGTTTGCGTGACCTTGACCTCAACTTTGTTGGCGGAGGTAAAAATAGGCTGCCCGAAGTTCTTAACGGTACCTACAATTTGTTTGCATTCTAACTTTTGTCTTGGTACATGCCGATACATGCACAGCAGCAATTATCACTTCCCATTTTGTTGTCCACGTATCGGCGAGAATGGCGAGGTAAATTTATTAAAATTTCTATTTTTATCATTTCGCCCTTGACTTTTGACCTTGAAAATTTAATGGGTTCTATTCTCGATGAACACGAAGCTTCTACGAAAAATTGGTTCTGTGAAATTTTGCGCATGAGACTGATGACGTACTGACGAACAAACATACGGGACCGAAAACATAACCTCCTCCAACTTCGTTGGCGGAGGTAATGAAAGTCTGAAGGAAGGGATCCCTACCTGTTCCAGTTGCAGCACACGCACATATGTCCTTGCCCAGGAGTGCTATGGGGATCGTCTTGGACTGGATGGGTGTAGGAGTCACAAAGTTGAGTCCACTCACAGCCTGTAAAAGAATAAAGTTATCATCAGATTCAGAAGTTATTTCAGTAATATGAAATAGGGACTATTTATTTATGACAATAACTACTATCATAATAATCAAACATCATCATGTTCATCTACAGAATCTTCCTCGTCATAATTATAATCACCATCAATTCTCATCTTCCTCTTTTAGTTGTATCAATATCCCCCTTTCATCATCATCATATATCATAAATAATAATCATCATCATCATCATCATCATCATATTCATCATCATCATCATCATCATCATCATCATCATAAATAATCATCATCATCATCATCATCGTCATCGTCGTCGTCGTTGTCGTCGTCGTCGTCGTCATCATGCCTATCGTCATCACCATCATCATCATCAGACAGACTTACCCTCAACAATGGTCTTGAGAGATTCATGTCGGTGAAGGAGACCGCTTCTCCCTGGTCGGGTGCCTCCTGGAAGAACGGCTTGTTCTCCTCCTCCTCATCGTCAGATTCATTGTCTGAATAGAAATGGAACGATTACATACGATCAGTCGAAACATGAGTACCTCTACTTGTATACTGTATCATCACCAAGTCATGTTGTATACTTAACCCTAACCAGGCCGGTGGGGGGGGGGTGGATTCCACCCCCCCTCGACTTTTCGCGCGATAATTCCGCAACGCGCACAGGTATTGCCGTGCAACTTCATGAGTTTTTTCATTGAAGTATTGCGCAACTTTTGAGACCAAATTTGCGACGACCGGGTATACCGTTCTAAAGTCACGTGACCTTTTGTAAGTGAGCGTCGGCCCGAAAATCGCTACATTTTGTGATTTGTGTACAAATCCTATGGAAATTGATTTTTTCCTAGAATAGACAAAACCTTCATTATTTTTCATTCTAATCATTGCAATCATTTAATTTTGGGCTAAAAATTGTTGGAAAATGGTCAATAATTTATTCCATTGAAAAATACAAACAAAAACAAAAGTAAAAAAACAAAGAAATACATAAGAAATTCCCAAAACAAAGAAATACATAAGGAAAATTTTGGCTGTCGCAATTTTTAATGTTCAAAACCTGTTAATTAAGTCATAAAGAATATTCATGCACAAAATTAGCATATTCTGAGCAATATTTAGTGATTTACAGACAAAAAGGGGATTTCTGCATAAATTTGCATAATTAATTGAAAATTGATTATTTTCAAAAAAATTACAATGCAATCTTGTAGATTATGTTGCAAGCTATCTGCGTGCCAAATTTTGTGGCGGCCGCACGTTCGACGGCCGAGATCCCCCCCCCCCCCCCCCCCCCCGGCCAGAGCATAGCCAAAATAACCCGGCCTGGTTAGGGTTAAACCATGGCTTGTGATTAGCCCATTGCCCTAGGACAAAAAAACAAAATCTCTTTAATATGGGGGATGGGAGACATAAATCATTAATAAAGGAAAATCTGAAGAAGGAAATGTTATATACTGTATACTGTTCCCTAACAAAAGATCATTTGTATCCTAATTGATCATGCTATCAAGCAGTAACTGAAACAGACAAACCTAGGTATTAGGCCAAGAGATAGACATTATTCCTCAATATCATCTTTATCAGACCCCAAGAAGAACTTTTATTTAATTTAAATCTAAATTGAATTAACTAAAATTCTAATTCAATTCATAGTTCTTACCTTTATTCATCCTCTTCAATCTCTTCTCACTGGTTGCCTTCACTTTCACTTTGTCCCATTTGGAGAAGTCATCAAAGCTTTGGACATCATCCTCCTCTTCTTCTTCCTCTTCGACCTCTGCATCGTTCTCTACATCGTCCTCCCCATCTACTTCCAGCCCTTCCTTCTCCTTTTCTATAGCCTCTTTCTGTAGGTTAGACAAAGATAAATTAAAACTCTCAAAAAAGGAAGAGAATCAAACAAAATTAAATTCTTTGATGTTTTTGTGCGATATCATATCCTAATTAAATGGGTACCGTTACCAAGGCCTGTAGAATTCATGGCATGTTACAACTTTAGGTACATATATCTACAGCTCATTTTATTAGATCCCAGGTGATACCATACATTAATTTAATAAGTCAGCAGTATTTCTGAATTGTTTAAAGGGAACCGAGAATATAATATCCGGTTCCAAGAAATAACATTCGATCAAGTGAGAAATTAAAATTAAAAATAATAAGAAATGAAAGACATACATATTTTGTTCAATGAATGCAATAATGTACTATTGGAAGCAATTTTTTTCATGTTGTTAGTGGTCACGCTCTGAAAATAGGGTGATAGTGTTTTTTCACAGTATTTAGAACATACTTCATCTCTGATGTGAACAAAATCGGTTGGGTGAAACCTAATGATAAAAAAATGGTTTCTTCGCGATCTTTTTGTTCTAAGGACTTTGGCCCAAGATGATTTGTTTCAAATGGTTAAATCCTTTTCACTACAGCACTTATTTACCTTCTTTCTCTCTCTCTCCAAATCGTTGCAATCTTTTGTTATAACTCTCTGTCAGAAACCTAGACAACAACTGTTTGGCCCAAGATGGTTTGTTAAAAATTGTTATCCTTTTCACTACAGGGGATGTTTCACAAAGATTAAAACTTGGACTTAACAATTATGGGAAGCCATTTGTAGCCTTGAAATAAATCATATTCAAAACAAAACAAAATTCAAGTATTTGAAACTTCCAACAAAACTATACATATAACATATCAATTATTTCAAGGCTCCTTTCAGGATAATTGCACAGTTAACTTTTTAATTTCACCAAACTTTATGGCTTTTCAAATGAACTGTTTCAACAATTTTTACAATGAAACTAACGGCTTTCCATAACAGTTACATGTAGGTCCAACTTGGAGTTAAGTTCAACTTGGATCTTTGTGAAACACCCCCTAGGCTCCAGCACTATTTTACCTTCTTTCTCTCTCTCCGAATCCTTGCAATCTTGTGTTCCAAGGAGGTGACGACTCTCTGGGAGGAGGCTGCTGAAACTAGGTCGGCTGACCAGGGGTCATCGTCATCTGACAGGGATTGGGCGAAGTCAAAATCCTGGGCAAAGTCCTCACCCCCGATCTTCTTGGCATTCTTGTTGTTGACCAATTTCTTTGGTTGCACTGCCTGAGGTTTGGTGACAACAGCAACACAAAAATGGAAAAAAGATAATGTTTGAGGTTTTTTTTTGTCTCCACCAAATCATAGTTTGACCAAAAAAAATCATGACATTCATTAAATCATTAGCATTGGAAATTAAAAAGTACTAATCAGTTTTTACAAGCATAACTCATAAGACACATTTTGATGCATTTTGGATTTGAATGTCAACAGTTTCTACTTTCTAGAGGAAAGTAGAGGAAAGTAGATGTGCTTGAAAACATTTAAAAATAGGCAATTTTATCAAGAAGGAATGGATTTGGCGACTTAAATGTTAAAAAATTACTGTTCGTATTATCAACTATGAACAGCGCCATTAAACTTAGTGATTCAGTTTGGTCTACATGACCCAATTGTTGCCTGTTCTGTACCCTCATACATTTACCTGTTCTGTCATGTGTAAAATACTTTGTATGTTACTCATGACACACTACGTGGTACTATTGTTCTATTTAATACCGGTAGCGTTGGTCGTACTCTTAACCATTAACAACTAGGTCAAAGTGCCATCAAAGTGAATTCGCGAACACCCCTCGCACACTGCATGCCATGCTGTGCGAAAAAACTAATGCACTATGGCAATGCGATTCTGTACGGTATGCACGAACAGTATAGCCAGGCGAGGACAGCCGGTGTCTGTACTCTAGAACAATTGTAAGACTGTGCCTGTGGTCATAGATCTGATTATCACAATAATCAGGGCAATAATAAATCAGGCCATTTAAAACCGTTTGGCCGTTAGTTCTATGAATGATTTATCAATATCATTATCAACTTTATGAATATGAATATGACAAAAAATTATGGCATTACGCATTTACGGCTACACTACAGAGCCGAGTACAGGCGCAGCTGAACTCTTACTCTTAAACTTAGAAACTCTAAATTTGTACAGTAGCAACTTGACCAGTGTGTGTTGAAAAGTGTGATGACGTATTCTTGTCGAAATTCCCCAATACAATACCCACTTTGTTCATGTCATGATTTGAATTAAACAACTTATTTCACAGCATGATTTCACAAACACTATTGCCAATAGGTGGGACAAGACAAACCAGTTACAGTACACATCAAAATGTAAACACATGAAATTAATCATGATATCTGAAATATCTCCATAGGTATCACTAGTTCCCTTTCGTATATTTTACCTCTTCATCACCACTGCTTTCTTCGGATTCAATGACAACATCATCATCATCAGCAATAGTCCCGATTATTCCAAACGGAAGGGCCATGTTGATTGAGTTCGCGTTCGTTCGCATTCGACGCACGTGTACCATCGATATTATTACGTGTACGCAATATTAATTACCGTCTTGCTTGAACCGAGACTACGGTCTAACTTCGAGAAACGGGAAACGAACTTCCAGTCCTCTTGGGCATCACTATTAATACAAATAATCAATGTTTTGAAACCACTAATAAATGTTTTGACTGACGGAGGCTGCAATGTTTTTCAATGGTACCGCATATTGAACTGAATTTAAGTCTAGTCAATCTGTAAATATTCTAAAATATAAATATAAAAAATACTTATTAGATAATTACAATAGTAATATCATATAGAGGTATGCATTATGTGGTTTGAGTTTGAGTTTATTTATTTATTCACGGTAAAAAGCCTGCTATCAGCTAAAAAGCTGCTTTTCAGCAAGGCCGTGACACATATATACAGAAACAAAACATCAAACATTTTAAAAGTGATACATAACAGAACAAAGAATAAACAATTTAAACTTAATCTAAACTACATAAAGAACATACATACAAAAGTAAAATGCAATACATGTATTAGCAATTATTCAGACGAAATAATGTGCTGTTTTTAAAGCAATAATCAGATCCAATTTACTGATTGTCAAATGAAATTTGTGTTATTGCACTGGAGAATAGCTTTAAAGAGTTAATTAATCTTGTTTCTTGTGGAAGAGCATTAAATAATTTGGAAGCAGAATATAATGTACTATTTTTCAAAACAAAAAAAAAGGTTAATGGTACACAGTAGATTGTAATAAGTATGTTCTTCATACAGTTATAAGTTAGAATATTGTGTTTGTTAGAGTTTAGATTGTAGTTTATATACATAGACTAGTTCAGTTTATTTTGTTTAATATATTTTTAAGAATAAAATATGTCTTTATTATACTCATGTCTGTATACCTATATAATAATAATAATGTTATTTTATTCAACAAAATGTCACATTCACAGCTACAAGCTGAATTGCAGTGTCATTTGCAACAATATTTACAAACATGGAAATAACATTAATGAACTCACGAGGTATAAAGAAACCTTGATATATTATACAATAATTAGAGAAATAAATCATAATATACCTGAATAGTATCACAAATTAGGCATGAATACTAACGAAAGACAGTAAATTATATTATTATTTTGTTATATATATCCATGTCATGTAACTTGTTTGTTCTATGGACCTCTGCCATGTGCAGTTGTGTCTGAAATAAAGTTTTTAATTGAATTGAATTTAATTGAATAGAATTATCAGCAGGCAATGTGACAATTTTTAAAATGTATAGTTTTGTTTTGTATTTGTGTATAGTTATCATATTATGCAATACTTATACAATTTTACAGGGGTGAGCTTTCATATAAGGAGCCATAGGGTCCTACTCATTTCTGCTAACCCCTAACACTGTCATATGAATGTTTTATGAATGTTTTTAAAATGTTTTGTTGTTGTTTTTGTTGCATTTTTGTATTTTATGCATTTGATGTATTTTATGATAATTGAAAATTGAAATTGAAATTGAAATTGAAATTGAATTGAATTGAACTGAACTGAATTGAATTGAATTGAATTAAATTGAATTGAATATATGTACGTCATCATTGAGCGTTATAAGTAACCACTGTTGTTGAATATGTTGCTATGTCAGTGTTTACGTAAATCACCTTTGTAAGTGCAAGGTCAGATGCCGGGGGGGGGGGGGGGGGGGTGTACTCCCTATACCTGGTACTATAGGTATGTGCCGCCCTCTCCTCTCTCCTCTCCTCTCCTCTCCTCTCCTCTCCTCTCCTCTCCTCTCCTCTCCTCTCCTCTCCTCTCCTCTCCTCTCCTCTCCCCTTCTTTCCTCTCCTCTCCTCTCCTCTCCTCTCCTCTCCTCTCCTCTCCTCTCCTCTCCTCTCCTCTCCCCCTCCCCTCCCCTCCCCTCCCCTCCCCTCCCCTCCCCTCCTCTCCTCTCCTCTCCTCTCCTCTCCTCTCCTCTCCTCTCCCCCTCCCCTCCCCTCCTCTCCTCTCCTCTCCTCTCTCCTCCTCTCCTCTCCTCTCCTCTCCTCTCCTCTCTCCTCCTCTCCTCTCCCCCTCCTCTCCTCTCCTCTCCTCTCCTCTCCTCTCCTCTCCTCTCCTCTCCTCTCCTCTCCTCTCCTCTCCTTTTCTCCCCACCCTCACCCCTTCCTGTTCTTCATTACCATGTTCGTCTTTATAAGTTGTTATCGATGCATATTATGTTTTTCCTTTTAGTAAAAAAACAACAACCGCAACAAAACAGTATCCCATACAAACAGGCCCCATGTGTTCAGTACAATCATGTCCATTATAGCTCAAAGGACGCCTCTCCTTGTTGCTTGAATGTAATAAATGATTGCCTTCGGTATAATCGCAATCAACAGTTCAGCGGGGTACGCCTCTCAATCCTGTAAAATGGAAAATGCCATGCACCTGTAACACATGATGCGCCATATACTTGCCATATAGGGGCTGGAGTGGTTATATAATTATAAGGTCAAAACAATCGAGCTCCTTATACCCCCAAGCATGTTGCTGAAGTGTAAACTCGATTTTGGTACTTTTGAAATTCTTATATTATATACATGTAATTAAAAAACCGCGATTTCAAAACATGCTTCCAACATTTATGGTAATTTATGTAACAAGTGGGAGATGAGTAAACTGTTATTTCGCATCGTAGAGCTGGGCGGGACAAGACATTCCTGGAATAAGCAGTATCGTTCTCGAGTGTCGAAAAAGTAATTTGAGAGCAATCAAGTAATATCTAATGAGTTATGATTATTCTATCAGTTAAATTTATATACATTTTGTTTACTGTCGGAAGCTGGAAGACATTGACAGGAGGGGACGAGGATTTGATTTTTGTTTTTATTCCTTTGGAAAATTATTGCAGGAAACTCAAATAAGGTGAGTGCCACTTCTTCAATAATTATCTGTATAATGTTTGTTTCTTCAATTTATAATAACACTGTCCCCTCCTGTATATTCCTTTGCGTGATAACTATTTATCAATCAATACATTTATAAAATCTACAGTACAGTGCAACATTAAGAAAGCAGAATTGATATAGGCCTAATTATAATCCAAAAGGCCGGGTGCATGGCTTTATCATAGTAAGCTCAAATTTCACATCTCGAATATCAAAACTTGAATACTTATGTAAGGAAGTTCTTCTTCTTGAACATTACTTTGTTGATTTCTTATTCTTCCTTCTCTTCTTCTTCTTCTTCTTCTTCTTCTTCTTCTTCTTCTTTTGCCACTGGTTGACACCAGCATGGTCGCAGAGGTTCTTAGAAAGTCGGCTTTGTTACCGGAGTACATGACTCCTCTGACAAACGCGGGATACCTCGCTACAGCCGTCTACCTCACCATTGTAGGTAAGTCGTTATTTCTATATAAACGTAACACAAAAAGTAAGCCCCCCCCCCCCCCCCCCACCGCCCCCTAAACAACTCCTCATAATTTCATAACCAATAAAGAATCGTTTAAAGATTTTGTATGGCATATGCTAGTTAGGAACACATTGTGTAGAAATAAGAGGCAACCATGACTTCATCATGGTTGAGTAAGCCCAAATTAAAGAAAATTAAAAGAGAAATTTTAATTTTTCAAAAGTCCGAAAGTAATATCATCGCAGTTTATTGAGTATTGAGAAATTTAAAATTGCAACGTTTTACAATGCAATTAATGCATTTAACCACGCATGCCATTAACAAATCAAATCAGATGGAATTTAAAACAGAATTGTTTCAAAAACATAATCAATGCATTCAACAATATACAGGCATGCATGCGCAAGTTCTTGTGATTTTGTTGTGCTCATTCAGGAATGACGTGATGAACACCTCTGATTTGCACACAACTTGTATACATTACAACTTTTAAAAATATTGTGGTACGACGGCATCTTGAAACAGTTATCGGTTATGAAATTATACTTTATGTGTTAGGTTTTAGTAACCGAACATCGGCCTAAACCCTAACCATCAGCCGATCCCGATGGTTTTACCGGAGAAAACGACACCAAGATATCCCCTTGAGAAAACAACACCAAGATCAACAATTTTCGGTGAAGTAAACTTCGATGTATATATTATACACTGTACTAGGTCGTATTTTGTTGACACAATGTAGCGTTACACAATTTGTATTTTAAATAATTACTGTTTTCAAACGATCGGTTACAAATTGTGGATAAAAATATGCAAAATAATGACCGTATGATCACAAGTTGCAATATACAGGGTGGCCCCAAAAAACCGGAACGGGGCACTTGCCAAAACATAGTAAGATAATATATAATTATGTCCATCGGATAGGGTATCTTTTCCAATGAAATACGATACCAAGAACAGTAATTCTGGTCGTGTAGTTTTTGTTTTAGGGCGCTCTGAGTGACACCATGTCAGGTTCCCATTTTTGTCAATTTTTACCAAGTCAGTGCCTGATAAATCGCACTTACTGTCCGTCATATCATCAAACAACCATGCCCATTCTCTCGGCACACAGCTGAACAATAACGCGCGTATTGCTCGTTGTTCAATGCTATGACGGGCAGTAAGTGCGATTTATCAGGCACTGACTTGGTAAAAATTGACAAAAATGGGAGCCTGACATGGTGTCACTCATCAGAGCGCCCTAAAACAAAAACTACACAACCAAAATTACTGTTCTTGGTATCGTATTTCATTGGAAAAGATACCCTATCCGATGGACATAATTATTATCTTACTATATTAGTGCCCAGTTCCGTTTTTTGGGGCCACCCATGTATTATAAGCTATTGTCCCCAGATGGCGACATTTCAAACGGTTAATTTGGTCGGGTTGGGCATTTTGATCCCTCTGTTCACTGGTATCTGACTCATTGGTAATCACATGCATGTCAGTTGGTAATGATAATGATGATGATGATGACGATAACAATGGTGATATTAATGCCGATAACGATGATGATAACGAAGATGATGACAATGATGATGATGATGAAGATGATGATGATGATGATGACGACGACAATGGTGATATTAATGCCGATAACGATGATGATAACTGTCACAGCCGGTTAAGAATGTGGTTAGCTTGTGTGTCTGGTGGGTTAAACTAAAACAAACGATTCACTAAAACTCGGACAAAATAATACATCACACTTAAATTCAGGGAAATAAAGTTTAATTTCCTTCAAATTCACAGGATCAAATCCAAGGTAACATTAAATAATGAGTTGGAACACAATATGCAAAATAATCAATTCAAGCTACATCGTTTCGTTAAGCATAAGAATGGGAATCAAATTCAGTATTAAAGTTTCATAATTCGTGAGAGTAATTATATAGGTTAAAGTAAGTAGCTATAGAGTTTAATTGGTTATATGAACAGCGTGATTGTCAATTGGAGAATAAATTAAAGAGTTCATCGCTTCTCGCTACTTTACGCTGATCTTGTGGTGCCGTGGAGCCCGAAGACGTCGTAGGAAGCGTGCTGTCTTGCGTAGTCTACGAGCGCTGTCGGACCCTGTCCGCCGCGCGATGCTGCTCGGCCCCTGCCGATGTCGACAACGTTAACGACGCTCAACGCGAGACGAACCCGATGTGCACCCAAGGAGAAAGCGGTAAGCTCGACAAACCCACGAACAGTCCTATAGGTGAACCCTGCGAGAATCCTGCGTGAACCCTGGGTGAACCTTTGGAGAACCCTGCGTGAACCCTGGGAGAACATTTGGAGAACCCTGCGTGAACCCTGGGAGAACCGCCATCTACAAAATATATCGGTATAAATGACCGAAGCATAAAAACCAAATGCTCTATGCTTTTACTCATTTATCTGGAGTACGGCACAATTCATATTTCACACCAAGAATAGAACTGTAAATCCAATACATAATTTTACATGTTGAGTAAGTAATTAAACAAGAGATGCAACATATACTGAATATCAATTTCTTTATATGTTTAAAATAAAGAACAGTCATATGAACATTTGAAACACCGCTTGTTTGACACATCAATTATTAAATTAAAATATACTCTCACATTATTCATCCTTCATAATCAATTTCTATAAAGAATTATAACATTCACTATTACTGGTTCCATTTAGGTTTATAGTTCTCACAAAAGCTAGAATCTTATTTCTCAACTCTTATTTGAACTTTAACTTTGCATGTAACAAAATACAACAAACATTTTATTTCTTATATCATATCACAGGAATATTAAAGGGTACCACCACCCAAAAATAGTATCCTTATAAATGAAAGGTATCATCTTTAGTATTCCATTCCATCAACAAGTTTACAAAAATATGTGTCCAGAAAAAGAAAAAACAAATTTGGAAAGCGCATCACCATTCTAAAGCATGCGTTAAGGGGTCTGTATGTACGAGACTAAGTGTGTGCAGAGCGAACGAATTGCCTGGGTTTCTATTCTCTCCGAACGTACGCGTGAATAGCATTGGCGCACTCGCAAATGTTTGGCCCGTATGGAACCAGGAAATAGTAGTGGTTCCGTAGGTGAGGGAAATTAATTGCTTTGTTTATGAATTACACAACCCTTTGCAAAATGTTGGGCATCTATTTGATATCACAAAACGGTACCAAAGCATATAATTATGTGTTGTTCTTTGCCTGGTGGTCCCCTTTAATAAGAAGCAAATTATCCACTTGGAGTTGACTGAAGAAACAAGGAGGAGGCATGTGTGTCCGGTCCAGACAAACATTGTGGCTGGTGACAGTGCTGAATCCTATGGCCGCGCCTATTTTCAAAGCTGTTATACTGCCATGTAACCCTACGCACCCTACTAAATTATCAGGACATTCAAGACCATGATGGTTTTAGGTCTTCTCCTCTCGACTTCTCAAATTCAAGTGATCTTTTAACCATCCCCAAGCCCATTAATGTCCACTCCACTCATAAGAACAAAATACTTTATAAATTAGCATATCTCCCAATTCTAATTCCCCTTTGAAGAAATCTCCCACCTGGGTAACAACAGTCAGTGGCGTAATGAGCAAACACTTTTTTGGGGGCTAAACAAAATCCGCATCACCACCGGATATTGCGAGGGAGCGAAGCGACCAAGCCCGAAGGAGCGAAGGGACTGAGCGGGGGAAGGGTGTGGGTGGGAGGGGGGTGCCCCCCCTCCCACGGTAGGGAGCTTTTTGCATTTTGGGACTTGAAACTGTGCAATCTGGTGCATACCTGGAAAGGAAATTCTGACTTGACGACATGTACTATAATGTGCGTTAGTGCGTCATCATCGTCATGATTCTTAACCAGAAGAGGTTATGATTGATTCATGAAGAAAAACAAAAATGTACCCCCCCCCAAAATAATATTCGCAAAGTGACATATTCAGTTCAAACAGTGCATCAATAGCATTATTTTATGACAAAACGACATGGACATGAACATTGTATTCCAGACGTATACAAGACCGATTCCCGAGGGAGCGAAACGATAACCGAGAGGGGGAAGGGTGATGGGAGGGTGTGATGGTAGGTGGGTGCACGGTAAAGGTGCTTTTGCAATGTTTTAGTTGAAATTATGCAATGTTGACATGAAGTAAAATCTGAGTTTCTTGTCTAAAGAAATACTCTTTTTATTTCAATCACTGTTATCGAATTAGATAAAAGCCATGATTTAAATTAATTTGGGGGGCCAAGCGTACCTTCGATGTGGGTGGCGTCACATCGACCCACGCTTCTACTGCGCACAGATCACAATCACTGGAATGTATCTGCAAAATGTCTTTTGTTCGATGTGGATCTGAATGGGAAGATTATCTCACTTGCTCGAAAAGAAAACCTCCCATGCATGCACAGACAATACCGCCCTGAACAATAGTCACCTCTACTCTTTTACTACGTTCATTTTGGGGGTGTCCAAAATGAACGTGGCAATGCCACGATCTGAGCTTTTGTCAGGGAGCCATTGTATGTTCATGCATGAGAGGCTATCATTTCACGCATGTGCGCTAATCCTCCCATTCATTCGTTATTTAACAAAAGACATTTTTATAAAAGGCCACTCTAGCTACTCGTTTCTACAATGCTTCGCCTCGCACTTCCAAATTTATGAATGGGGATTAGCAGCGCAGTAGAAGCGTAGCTGATGTGACGGGGGTATTAGCTAGCAGATTGATCAAATCAGCTGATTGATCACTGCAATGTTTACAAAATAGCAGCAGTTTAGACATGACAATGACTATAATGATGATTATACTGACGATGATTGTGATTTTGATGATGATGAGAATGGTGATAATGATGAATGATGATGATGATGATGATGATGATGATGATGATGATGATGATGATGATGATGATGATGATGATGACGATGATAATATTCATCATGCCGATATATGATAGTTATGATGATAATCAGTTTATAGGCTTTCGTTACAATGGATGCTTTTATACATTCATTGCCATGCAGTTTATGAAGGGTCCATAATAAAGTTATAATCTTTTACAGAAAACAAAAAGATGACCTTCAGTGAAAGTCATGCCCTATCAAAAGAAAACCCATTGGCCCGAATTCTCATCAGTGGCTCAACTTGAGCCCGGCCTAAAAAGCCAAAGACTACCGGTAACACTTTGCACCAGCAGACCTATTGTCTTGTTGCTATGGTCCCCGGATATATTATTATGGTGTCCTTTCATTATCCAGTCAATCCCTTGAGTTCTGCTTATGCATCATGACAATGGGCCCTTTGAAATTCAGTCATAGTATAGTCTGTCATCAGCCAAATTGCGTCCTGGATCATCCTTGACGTTGTATTGCTGGTGACCTGTTATACTATGACTGAATTTCAAAGGGCCCATTGTCCTGATGTCTATAATCAGAACTCAAGGGATTGACTGGATAATGAAAGGAAACAATTCGAATATCTCCGGGGACCATATCAACGAGACAATACGTCTGCTGGTGCAAAGTGTTACCGGTAGTCTTTGTCTTTTTAGGCCGAGCTCAAGTTGTGCCACTGATGAGAATTCGGGCCATTGCATTCTTTGACCGTCTCCTATATTTAGTAACTCTTAAAAGTACAATACAGTAAAAACATGTCGTATCATCCACCTGCAGTGATTACATGCAGAGGAAAAAAGTGTTATGGAACCTCTCAACGGAGGGCACCCGTCCACAGTGATCACTTATCTTACTTCCCTTAGTTGGCTATTATACACAGGTTTGACTGTAACAATAATCGGTAACATAGTCATAATCTGCCTCCTATGCCGGTATGCCGGTATGCCTATGCCGGGTTCATCAAAAGTATTCATCCATCAAAAAAATAAAAAAAAATAATTACGTTATAAAGATTATTGCATTATCTTTACTACCTTAAAGTCTTGTTTCTCATGATAAATTACTCTTAAAGGTATCATATCAACAATCGGCAACACCGTCGTAATCTGCGTCCTGTGTCGGTATGGGACCTTCCAGAAGCGCTCCATCAATATGCTCCTCATCAATATGGCGGTCAGCGACCTGGGCATAAGCATCTGTGGCTTTCCGTTGACCGCCTCGTCCGGGTTCTCGGGTCGATGGCTGTTTGGGGACGCCGGCTGTCAGTTCTACGCTTTCTGCGTCTACTTGCTGTCCTGCAGCACTATCGCCACGCACGTCGTTATTGCCATCTACCGATACATCTACATCGTCAAAATTGAATTCAGTGAGTTTTTGTGTTATAGATCCGACCACTAATTACAAGATCTCACTATAAGCTGTTCAGATCCACTGTTTGATTTAGCATTTCCGAGATGTATGAATATATACACGGATTTTTACCGACCGACCGACCGACCGACCGTCCGACCAACCAACCAACCAACCAACCAACCAACCAACCAACCAACCAACCAACCAACCAACCAACCAACCAACCAACCAACCAACCAACCAACCAACCAACCAACCAACCAACCAACCAACCAACCAACCAACCAACCAACCAACCAACCAACCAACCAACCAACCAACCAACCAACCAACCAACCAACCAACCAACCAACCAACCAACCAACCAGCCAGCCAACCCGCAACCAACCAGCCGGCCGGCCGACCGACCGACCGACCGACCGACCGACCGACCGACCGACCGACCGACCGACCGACCGACCGACCGACCGACCGACCGACCGACCAACCAACCAACCAACCAACCGACCGACCAACCGACCGACCGACCATTCCCCTATACCAAAATGTGGGGTATAGGGTTAGGGTGAGTTAGGGCTCTATATCTACGATCTCTGTTCGAAAGAATTTATAATTGGGTATTTTTATCTGCAATAATTATTATTGATGTATCGTTTTGTGTCTTGTATACTGTCTCATCCCCCAAAGCCGAAGCTGACAGTATGTGAAACCCCTCAAGGCAATAGCGGGAATATATTTAGACCTCCGCAATCCTCTGGACCGTCTTCCCATTATTCGGGTGGAGCAGCTACGGAAGAACTTTAGTTTTCTATCTGCACTGGCGTGTTGTTTCGTTTCAGTTATACTTTCTTATCCACATAGATGGAGTCTGGAATTCCTGGAACTATAGAATAGGTTACGAACTGCAGGCTTTAGGAACAATAAATTCATGTCCCGTCCTTTGTTGTTTTATCTGAATTATTATTACTGTATCGTCTCGTTTCCTATATACCATCTCACCCCAGAGGCCAAATTGACAGTGTGTGCCACCCTGAAAGCAATATCGGGAATCTGGATCTTCGCAATCCTCTGGACCGTATTCCCGTTCTTCGGGTGGAGCAGCTACGTCTTTGAGCCTTTCGGGACCTCTTGTTCCCTCAACTGGATCGGCCGCACCTACAGCGACATCTCCTACATGGTCGCAAGCGTCGTCTTCGTCTACATCCTGCCCATCGTCATCATGATGAACTGCTACATCAGAATCTCCAAAAAGTAATTAATTCAATTCAAAATACCTTGTATATATTCAAACCTGTCTATAATTATAGTGTCAACACGAGAGTTGATTCATAATTATACGGTAAATACCGTCTGTAGTGTCTGCAAAAACAAGAAAAGTGGCCCTTTGTAGACAGGTTACCACTATGGGCAGATTCAATATCGTTGTTGTTATTTTGCAGATAGTCACTTTTGGTGGCTTCTTATAGACAGGTGCCACTATAAGAGGTTTTTTAAAACTATAATACAAAGCAGTCTGTTGTTTTTCATGTATTATTTGGATATAGTATCACAACCTAACTAAACCAACCAACCAACCAACCAACCAACCGTCGATTTTTACCAACTATAGATCTACGTATAGTATCTTTGTGGTTCATTATACAGTTTCAATACTAATCTGATTCGTGTACAAGACTGATACCTATACAGGGTGGCCCAGAAATAACGGAACGGGGAACTTGCCATTATGAAGAAACGTACAGAATATGTTCACTTGATAGATAATCTTTTGAAAGGAAATTTGATACCAAGAACAGTAATTTTGGTCGAGTATTTTTTTTATTTAGGGCGTCTTAAGTGACACCATGTCAGGGTCAAATTTGTGTCAATTTCTAGAAAGTCGGTGCCTGATAAATAGCCATTCATGCCCGCCATAGGACCGAGTAGCGATCAATACGAATTCTTTTGTCCATGTGCATTTAGCTGTAAAACCGATTATGTTTCCATAATCATGATCCCTTCTAAGGCTTCAATGAATAATAATGAGCTAAATATTATCAGATTGTAGTGATATTATCTTTCCCCGAACATGCCAAAGCTATGAATAATATTTAAAAGTAACACAAGTAAAAGTATTACTTAGTGTAACAACCCTAGCTTGATCAGGCTTAACTAAAACCGTGATGCTCCTGAGAAAGAAATATACAAATCTTCCTGATAAATAGCCATTCATGCCCGCCATAGGACCGAGTAGCGATCAATACGAATTCTTTTGTCCATGTGCATTTAGCTGTAAAACCGATTATGTTTCCATAATCATGATCCCTTCTAAGGCTTCAATGAATAATAATGAGCTAAATATTATCAGATTGTAGTGATATTATCTTTCCCCGAACATGCCAAAGCTATGAATAATATTTAAAAGTAACACAAGTAAAAGTATTACTTAGTGTAACAACCCTAGCTTGATCAGGCTTAACTAAAACCGTGATGCTCCTGAGAAAGAAATATACAAATCTTCCACCGAATTTAATGATATTTGTTCTATTACATAATACATTGTGCTTATGCACTGTTAAAACGCTGTGTAAAGAAATTCAACAACTTCTTGAACATTTTCAACAACCGCTGTTTAACATATGAACCATCCAACTGTTGTTGATATCATTAAACAACCCCAGTTATTTAAAGTTTACACAACTGTTGTTTTAATTTTTTCAACAACTGTTGTTTAGAATAAATTTCAACAACCCTGTTGTTGAAATAGCAAATACAAAAAAGATTGTAGGGCCTACTTAAAAGTGGCAAGGTCGGAATCGAACCGGGGGTCTTTGGGTTATAAGGCCCCTGTTACACATGCGTCGGCTTTTATAGCCGGCCCCGGGGCCGGCCTCACGCCGGCAATTTGAAGCCGCCTCGAGACCATTAAACCCCTGTTACACATGGCAGGATCCCTGTAATTATATTCACACGATTCACGGTGATCAGGCCTCATATCCATATACGGCTCTGCTCATACCATATTTAGTGTTGGCATCAGCGCGCCCTTGTATCCCATATTAGGCATATTAAGCGACCTACTTCCTTATTGCGCGCAGTACGCGCGCTGCAAGCGCATTATGCGCGCGCTGCAAGCGCATTACGCGCGCGCTGCAAGTTCATTTGCATATTCAAGCCGGCCTCAGTCCACTTACCCTGTTTCACATACCGATTGCCGGACTGAGGCCGGCCTGAGGCCGGCTTCAAACCACATCTAGAGGTGGACAGAAATGGGGCCGGTCTCAGGCCGGCTTTTCAAAATTGACCCCTGTTACACATGAATGAAGTGGACTGAGGCCGCCTCAGGAGAAACGTACAGAATATGTTCACTTGATAGATAATCTTTTGAAAGGAAATTTGATACCAAGAACAGTAATTTTGGTCGAGTATTTTTTTTATTTAGGGCGTCTTAAGTGACACCATGTCAGGGTCAAATTTGTGTCAATTTCTAGAAAGTCGGTGCCTGATAAATAGCCATTCATGCCCGCCATAGGACCGAGTAGCGATCAATACGAATTCTTTTGTCCATGTGCATTTAGCTGTAAAACCGATTATGTTTCCATAATCATGATCCCTTCTAAGGCTTCAATGAATAATAATGAGCTAAATATTATCAGATTGTAGTGATATTATCTTTCCCCGAACATGCCAAAGCTATGAATAATATTTAAAAGTAACACAAGTAAAAGTATTACTTAGTGTAACAACCCTAGCTTGATCAGGCTTAACTAAAACCGTGATGCTCCTGAGAAAGAAATATACAAATCTTCCACCGAATTTAATGATATTTGTTCTATTACATAATACATTGTGCTTATGCACTGTTAAAACGCTGTGTAAACAAATTCAACAACTTCTTGAACATTTTCAACAACCGCTGTTTAACATATGAACCATCCAACTGTTGTTGATAACATTAAACAACCCCAGTTATTTAAAGTTTACACAACTGTTGTTTTAATTTTTTCAACAACTGTTGTTTAGAATAAATTTCAACAACCCTGTTGTTGAAATAGCAAATACAAAAAAGATTGTAGGGCCTACTTAAAAGTGGCAAGGTCGGAATCGAACCGGGGGTCTTTGGGTTATAAGGCCCCTGTTACACATGCGTCGGCTTTTATAGCCGGCCCCGGGGCCGGCCTCACGCCGGCAATTTGAAGCCGCCTCGAGACCATTAAACCCCTGTTACACATGGCAGGATCCCTGTAATTATATTCACACGATTCACGGTGATCAGGCCTCATATCCATATACGGCTCTGCTCATACCATATTTAGTGTTGGCATCAGCGCGCCCTTGTATCCCATATTAGGCATATTAAGCGACCTACTTCCTTATTGCGCGCAGTACGCGCGCTACAAGCGCATTATGCGCGCGCTGCAAGCGCATTATGCGCGCGCTGCAAGCGCATTACGCGCGCGCTGCAAGTTCATTTGCATATTCAAGCCGGCCTCAGTCCACTTACCCTGTTTCACATACCGATTGCCGGACTGAGGCCGGCCTGAGGCCGGCTTCAAACCACATCCAGAGGTGGACAGAAATGGGGCCGGTCTCAGGCCGGCTTTTCAAAATTGACCCCTGTTACACATGAATGAAGTGGACTGAGGCCGCCTCAGGAGGCGGCCTCAGTCCACTTAAAAGGTATGTGTAACAGGGGTCTAAGACACGCTACTGACTGCGCTAACTCGGTTCGCTTGGTCTGCTGGGGGACAAAAGGGGTTTTGTCGCGGTGATTTCGCGGTCGAAACTATCACGTGATTTAACACTTTTCAACAGCGCTTGAACAATGGTCGCTTTACACAACCCTTCTTTCTACAACTATTCATGCTACACCTAAAGTTGTATAAAAAGATTCAACAACCATTTTTACACAGCGTTTTAACAGTTTGTGTACCACCCCTGACTAGGCTTCATAAGCCATGATGCACCTGAAAGAGAAAATCGTGTTTTTTTTTAAGCGTATATAATGTAACAAATATTTTCATTTTTGAAAACGATCAACGAATACAAAACGGTACGTTTCGCCTTTGAATGCCACCCCTGATCATACAGGTAAATTATGCAAATAAAGAAATATGAAAATGTTATCCCGTATTTCAAACTAATGGTTTAGAATACGTTGCACTTACATTTATGAACCTCCACGATCAGTCTTGATAAACCCTAATGCAAATAAATACACATTAAAGGGATGGTTCAGTTTTGGTATAAAGTGCGCTTCAAGAATTTGTGTTGTTGTTGTTGTTGTTGTTGTTGTTGTGAGGTAATGAAAAACTGAGTGTAGAATTGGAAAGAGCACACAATTGTTATGACAGAATCAAGTTTATTTGATCCAAATCATTTCAGAAACAGGTGAAATATCCATGAGTATATCAGATTGGAATAACTGTGGGGACCAACTTTTGTTCCATACATTTTTTTTCTTCAAAACGATACACATTTTTTTTAAATTTACAAAAATGGTTTTAAAATTACTTTTGAAGATCTCTCTATGGATGGGTCAGTTATTTTAAACAAACATCATATTAATCATGTTAATATTTGTTGATTTAAACAATGGTTGAAACTTGAGGTGTCTGGAGGGCGCCCTCTTGTGTTGACGGCTGCTTTTTGAATGAAAACAGCTCTGTAACTTAACCGCGTATATGTTTTACTACCATTCAAGCATCATTGGAATATAACTGTTAGTTTTTCATGATAATTTGCAAGTTTTAATTACTAAAATTCTGTTTGACCAAAACTGTACTATCCCTATAACTCGTTTTTTTACCGTATATGGGCAACTCCAGCGTCACGGACATTACAAATCAGAGAATTTTCATGACTTTCCAATGCCACTACTAATTCATACCTGTAACTAATGTCTAACTTTTATTTTGATTACAAATCAATAGCCTGGTTAAGTATTTAAAAAAAGTTTCAGAACATTTATCCAATTCGTTACTGAGTAATTCTGCAAAATGTGCGCCGTCACGGACATTACATGTTTTGGACATGACTTTTTGCATCCATATACATCTTTGCAAAAGTCTGTGAGTTCTTAGACCTCACAAAGGTGATTTATGTACTAAATTATAGACAAGGCAATGATGAATTGAATCCAAGTGGTTTTTTGCGAAACGGGCCAGGCATATGTGATCTAGACAACAGAACGTTGCGTCACGGACATTACATTTTTAGCGTCGCGGACATTACACTTTTGTCCACTTGCTCTATACTCGGAAATTTCCTGCAAAAAATGCTCCATTGTGCATGAAACTTTTTTAATTGTACATTTGATATGTAATCAAACAGTTTTGAGGAAAACAATTATATTTCAGTTCTGTTTTTAATTAGCAAAAAATTATTTTAAAAATAGCAATAATTTTTTCCAAAATTATTGTAAAATTTGAAATTTTTCAAAAGAATGTGCAGTAACCCAAATGTTCAACTATTTTAAACAATATTATACATTTTTGATGAGGTACAATGCTGTTTTGTGCAAAAAAATGTAAAATATAAAAAAAGTTGTGAACATCATGTGCATAACACATGGAAAATCATGGACTAAGAGTATAATTTTTGCAATTTGATCATACTATATGAGATTTAACCATCTATTTCTCCTCCCAGTAAGTTATAGTCAAGTCTTTATTGATTATTGAGACATGCATGTTCAAATTGAGCAAGGAATTTAGTTTTATAAATAGTTCAGAGTACTGACTCAAAGTTTACTATCTGATTAACGATACCATTTTTAAAAACTTGTACCAGGAAGGTAGTCATGGCAGTAGTCCCCCTGTTACTTGGGATTATTTTATTTCTTGGCTAAAATAAGAGATTTACATAAGGAAATAATGCTTGAAAATGTTTAGCTCTGCTTTTTTATACTTTTCACTGTGTATGTAATGTCCGTGACGCAGCCGTAACGTAATGTCCGTGACGCCATTCTGGACAAACCATCAAATATTGTAGTAAATGCTCTTGATATACTTTATGATATCACATTCTAGCTTTGCAAATTAATTTTAAATTAAATGGAATTAGGACTTCTGCTTCTACAAAAACTTTTATATCTAAAACGTCACGGACATTACACATCAATGTTGTAAGAATCAAGATTTTATCCAATAACAGTTTTCAAAAAGTAAAGATTTTTACACAATTTCCTTTTCTATGATGTTAAAACAAAACATAAACAAGATATTAGAAGTAGAATTATTGTTCTGAAGTGATCCATATTTTAACATTTTATTTCACAAACAACGGATGCAAATTTCATCATTTTAGGGGTAATACATATAATTTTTGTCCCAACTTCAATGACCAAAAAAAAAAATATTCTGCATTGAATTTCAAACTTTTTTCCTTTAGTCATCAAAATATGGTCCTTCCTCATTACTATCCAGTAGTTAACAAGGCTGTCCCATGAGTTTCATTTTTCCATCCTCGGGTAACATTTTTCGTGGAGTTGCCCATATATAGAAATAAAGAAATATAATTTTGAATAGGGGCCAAGCGCTACTCCGCGACGCCGTGCGTCGCGCATAGGATCCTTACACCCCATTCATACTTGCGTAGGGCACTGACTCGGCACTGGCCTAAACCAGTGCCGAGGCACTGTTTGCGCAAGTATGAATGGAATTGTCTAGCCTCAGCCTTGGCTCGGCCTGGCATAACGCAGATGCTATGCGCTAGACAAGGCTAAGCCACTGTTATCGCAAGTTATGGAACAGTGGCTAGCAAAAATCTGCGCATGCGCATTACGGTCTTGCTCTAGTTTATCAGCACGTGTGCAGCTCTTCGTGCACACAATTGGCATAGCCAGAGCCGTATATGGGCATAGCCATTGTTACGTTACAATAGGGGTGTACTACGTCATTTTTAATTGCTACTGGCAACGTCGTATTGCGCATGCCCAGAAGCATCCTAGGCTAGGCCAGGCCAGTGTTGCATTCATACTTGCGCGATACTTATCCAGTGTTGATGCCTAGTATGAATGGGTAGACAGCTTATACTAGGCCAGTGCCGAGCCAGTGCTAGATGCAAGTATGAATAGTGTGTTAGTCTTTTCGACGAGCGTATAGATAGATAGATATATCGGTATTTATTGAACAAAATTAACAAGACTGTAGTCCGAAGACTAAAATGCCTTGCGTACATGAACATATGAACATACATGAATAAATAAATTACAACACAATAAAAATATAATTTAACATCAAAATACAACAAAATGATAAATATTTATGAATGCATTTGGAAAGAAAGGCACTAACATTAAAAATGTGATTATCATAATATGCATATTCTCATTTAATTTTAATTTTAATATAACAATAACAAAGAACCAATTTACTAATTCGTTACTTACTTTTAAATATATATGTACTACTAACTAAATATTGAAAGGGTTTCATCGCCATAGAGACATATCTATGATAATCTGATAATAAACCTCGCTCACGGTGGTACAAACATAAGTATGGGTGATTGACTCATCGAACAGTTGTCACGTGATAGGGATTTAGAGCGCAATATAGATTTAGAGACCACATAATGGATATGTATATCTTACCTTATTGATGGTTTATTATTTTTAAAACAGAATCCGGGGTATAAATCCGGTGCGAGTCGAGGAAAGAGACATTGGAGTGGTCAACCTCGGAGTTCCTCACAGGAATGACAACAAGATTGATAATCAAGTTACCAAGGTAACGCACTTTAGGGCTAAGGGCAAACAAGCAATTTGTATATAATTAGTTAAAAGTACATTTAGTTTCGCTTGTCAAGCGAAAAGTGCACTAATACATACAGCTTTGGTTTCTTCATTTTTTTTCATTTGGAGGAGATAAGGGGGGAACGTTGCGCTACGCTACTATTCTTCCTTTTCAATCATTTATGATTATTCTTTGCAATTAATTAAATATAGGAAGAAAACAAAGCTGTATGTATTAGTTTACTTTTCGCTTGAATCACTCTATTGTGATCCCGCTGAGGTGAAGGCGGCGTGCATTGTTTGTAACCCCCTCCCCATGAATCAATTGAGTACAAAGGGCCAAGAAATTTGCTCGCCAATGACTTGAATTTGGATATGTCTTCATTCACGAAGTCTCTGTGGCCTAGTGGTGAAGGCGTCGGCGTTCCAAGCCGTAGATCCGGGTTCGAGTCCTGGCGGAGACAGTTTTTTGACCCGTGCCTTTTTTCATTTGGAGGAGCTAATGGTGCCGTCAGACCGACCTACGCTTCTACTACGCTCTCGGACAATTAGCTGATCACAAGCACTGGAATAGATCTGCAAAATGTTTTTTTTTCGATGGGGATTTAAAAGCGTAGTAGGAACGTAATAGGTGTGACGGGGGTATAAGGGAGGAACATTGCATATTAAGCTACGCTACTATTCTTCCTTTTTAATTTATGATTATTCTTTGCAATTATTATTATTATTTTTTAAGGCAGAAACCAAGGCTGTATGTATTAGTTCACTTTTCGGTTGTATATATACTGATATATATATATATTTTTGTTTACATAAAAGAACTTGAAAAGAATAAAAAGACAGATGTTCATAACTTGAATGAAAGATGTAAATCTAAGTCTAGATTAACTTATTACACCCCATCCCACGTTCACGAATATTCAAATAACGGAGAGAAGACCACAACGAATGTGCCACTTAATAAAGGGGAATAAGGATGCTTTGTGTACATATTATATTGTTTCCTTTTTTGTAATTCACACTCAGATGTGCTTTATGGTGATGGTGAGTTTCATCGTCGTATGGACCCCTTACGCTGTTGAGAGTCTGTGGGCTGCCCACGCACAACGAGTGAGCGCTCTGGCCTCTGTCCTGCCGACCATGTTCGCCAAGAGCTCCTGTATGTTCAACCCGATCATCTTCTTCGCCTCCAGTTCCCGATTCCGACGGGACGTCGGGCGATTCTTCAGCCGTCCGACAATGCAAGCCGCAGAAAGAGTCACGATCGAGGAGCGCTCAGCAGGTAGCCAGCGCACGATCTACATACGGCAGGGAGCCTCAGCGTCTCAGCGTGCCCGCATCGGAGGAGCGACGTCATCGGTCTTGTACGACAAGGATCGCGTCTTCGTCGGTGAAGTCCGGACGACGGAGACGATAACGAAAGGAATGGAAACGCGCCTGAATGTGAATGACCGAGGAGACCCGGACGCGATCTCAATTGCCTCTTCAGCGTCGGCTTATCAGGAGAAATCGGACTACTGGATGAAGAAAACCACGCAGACGGGGATGATGGGGATAGCTAACCTCGTGACCACGTCTTCTGAAGACATCATCGGAGATGTGAATGATCACAGTGAAGTAAGCATCAGCTGGCTCACCACACCGACACATACAGCTCCGCGAAAGCGCCGAAACTCGCAGATTTCCGCAACGAAAGAGACGAAGACGCCCCTAAGCGACCTTGGAGTCCCCGACACGATTTCCATCGCCTCTTCAATGGCGTCGGGTTTCCAACTGGTGGTGCATGATAAAGAGGATCGCTGGATGAAGACGACCACGCAAACAGGGATAACAAGCGTCGTGTCGACGTCGCACGAAGACAGCATGGATGAGATGGGTCAACAGAGTGACCCGAGCATCAGTCGTGTCACCACGCCCACACAAGAATCCCCGAGGCTGAAGCTGAAGTCGCAGATTACCGATTCCGCTTATAGCCCTTCGCCATAACAGCTACTGCTTCATTATTTTCAATCAAGGCCTCCTGTAATGATTACCACACAGGAAACGTGTTGACATCACCGGAAGCCCCCGGAAGCAGGGGGCTGAGCAACTTCATGAGTAACCATGCCCTCATGGCGGCTCCAACCAATATCACTACTTATTTTCGCCATAAAACATAAAAGGCGCTGCTATACATCTTCAAGGTAACATAGCTCTAAAGCAATTTTTTTTAACATCAGGGATAATTACCTCAGCAGAATTCTGGGACAGCCATAATTACAAGAAAAGCACAAAAATGATTGTGGACATAAGGGATAATAAGCAGAGTTATCTGGGAGTGTCGGGATATATTGGTTTGGGCCTTCGTCTTTCAATACGAAGGTCGTGGGTTCGGCGCGTGTGTCCTTCATCGAGACAACTTATCCCCCGGTTTATCCACATTTTGTTGCTCTTAACACAGGGGTACGTAATTATGCAATCATGGTTAATGTGTACTTTGTCCCGTCATGGCAGCTCGGCTTAAAGGGGTAGTTTAGTTTTGGTAGAGAGGGCGCTGCACATCACAATTTTGTTGTGAGGTAATGAAAAACTGAGTGTAGAATTTGAGAGAACATGCAATTTAAATGGCAGAATAAACTTTATTTGGTCAAAATCGAACCATAAACGGCTGAAATATCAATAAATATATCTGATCTTATAATTATTTGGGGCCCAAATAATTAGATGATTTTTTTTTTTTAAATACAAAAAATACTTGCACTTTTTCAAAAATGTTCAAAAGCGTTTTTTAAATAGTTGTTGATGATCTCTATTTAATCATTATTTCAATAAAACATCACATGCATAATTTTGTATGAAAAATGGTTGAAACCGATGCCTTTTTAGAAAGCGCCCTCTTGTGTTTAAATGGCTCTTTTTGAATGATAACGGGCTTTTTACTTAGTCGTTTGTAATTTTGTATACCTTTCGAGCATGGTGGAGTTATAAATATTAGTTTGTATTGTTACTGTCCAGGTTTTGGTTACTAAAGTTCAGCCTTACCAAAACTGTACTACCCCTTTAAGCCAATGTGATAAAGCGCTGAATTATAGCAATTGACTATAATTATAATTATGAGCACCAGCAGAGGCACCATGCCCTGAAGCAAATGTTGCCATGTAGTAGTTCGCAATCTAACTTAGATAGCTTGATATATGCCATTATCATGGTTGTTGTTAACGTGAATCCATACATTTTTAATTCCCTTTAGATTAACGACGTACATTCAAGCCTGTCTAAGTGGTCATATAGAGTCCACCGAAAATGATTCTATGCATAGAGAATTAGTATTATAGAACCTGTATAATGAGGTCACCTGTGTACAGTGCATGCCTCTATATTCTTGTTTCCCTAGATGGTCACTACACATGTTTGACTGTATTTTGATGTTAAGGAAAGCTTGTCTGGACCGACTATTATAGGTACGTTTGACATAAGAATGCAACTCGAAATTGTAAAGTTTCAATACAAGATGATCATTTGGTCAGACTGTTCATCAATTATATTGTAATGGAAGATGAATTTTAAAACATTCATTTTCCAGTGTCAGTTTCAGTTTCAGTTTAGTTTATTTCATTTCCAACACAAATTCAAATACATAGCATTGTACAAAAAATACAAGGTTTACATGTGTGAAATAAATTGAAATAGCTGTACAATGAAAACTAGAATCATATATGGTAAATAATATATTTGGAAATGGAGGGATCCACTAAAAAGCAATGCTTGTAGATTGTGGACCCCTCGGGTAATACTAAAGCAGTTAAATCATAATTCATAATATTATATGACCTATAAAGATACTGATGTGCGATTGGTCAAAATGCTGTCACGTGACCATCGCTACAAGGATGAGAAGCGTTATATTTTCAAACATGACGTAAATTACGTCATACCTCTGAATATAACGCCGTTATATCCAGAGGTATGACGTAATTTACGTACACCGCCGCTTCGCACACACATATACACGCAATTGCAGCGCGAAATTGAAATTGCAATCAATTTAGTTGAGCTTGTTCCTGTTTAGAAATACTGTACAGTTGGATTTCACCACAAATTTGCGGATTTCTTAACATCTGACACTGCCACTGGAATCAAGAAAGCAAACTAAAAATGGTGAATCGGCACAATTCTCTTTAATCTTTATTTTTTCTATTATTTTATCTTGATTTGTATCTATATAGGTCATTATAATATAACAGATATTGACTTTTTCCTTCGGGAACCATATAACATTTCAATCCCCTTGGGGAGTTATATTTTTGTCCCGGAATACTATATTTTTCCTCAGCGCTACGCGCTTCGGAAAAATATATTGTCCCTCGACAAAAATATAACTCCCTCGAGGATCTCAAATGTTATATTGCCCCTGTAGGCAGTCAATATCTGTATAATGCATGATAATAAAATATTATCCAATTAATAACACTACTGAACATGTTAATTTGATTATATTATAACTGTTTCTTAAAGAGGTAGTTCAGTTTGGGTAGAGAGGGCGCTGCACAACACAATTTGTTTGTGAGGTAAGGAAAACCTTAGTGTCGAATTTGAAAGAACATGCAATTTTAATGGCAGAAGAAACTTTATTTGGTCAAAATCGGTTCAGAAATGGCTGAAATATCAATAAATATATCTAATCCGATTGTAATAAATTTGGGCCCCAAATTTATTCGAGGATTAAAAAAAAAAAATTAAAAGAATGCTTACACTTTTTCAAAAAAATTCAAAAGCGGTTTTTAAATAGTCTGTTGTTGATGTTCTCTCTATTTAATCATTTAAAATAGATGAATTGTGATATATTTGCCCTCCAGTTATGCTTAAGATACTATACAAAATCATTAAAGCAGGGCCTAGTAATTGACACTAGCTATTGCCCACTTGCCCAGGGCTAGTAATATTATTAATGTTGGGCAAGTACAACTACATAAATGGTCTAATATGGTTGCCGGGTTGCCGATATGGCAGCTAAAGCTATCAAATAAGAGTGAAAACTGTAATTCTAATGTTTAAATCTCATCTAGAAGTAACAGGGCAAGTACACTTTCGGTTTGGGCAAATAATACATTACTTTACTTTCACGATCGGGGCAGCAGAGAAAAGGTTAGTGTGGAGGCTGAACAAAAATCATACAAAACGCTCTTAGATTAAAAAACAATCATACAAATCATAACAAATCATACAAATTTAAATAAAATAAATATTTTTTGGGGGTACTTGTTTTAATTCATGATTTCCCCAACCCTGGGCTTAGAGCTAATTGCATTGAACGTGGTTTCAATTACCCAAGCACTTTCATAAAGAAACCATAAAATCACACAACCCTGGTACAAAATAAAAAAAATAATAGATACAAAGTAATACAAAAAGGACCCCAATATCTATGATTAGTAGAGTTTTGTTTCCATCTCTGTACTTTCTTTCAATAGTTGTAATGTAGTGTATAGTCTAGGGGACAAACATTACTGAATCGCAAACGTATTCAATGCATTTTGAAGATAGAATAAAACAATTAAAAAACGCGATTTAAATATTTAAAAAATCCCAACCCTGATCTCATGTAAACTGGAAATATGAAGACAATGCGTATCATTTCAAAATTTCAATTTCATGTATATAAAGTAAAGCAATTTCAATTAACCCGTTGCTTATGGGAACCGGGTGGAGTATGTACAAAGTCTATGGGGGTTTCAGAATCTCGAAGTGAAGGGGTTAACAAAACAGTTTCTATGAAATCATCAGTCCGCCTAGTAATCTAACATGAAATATTCATACCATGCCAAACCTTAATATGATTTAATCTTCTTATCTCACCGCGGAGACGAGAGATTTTCAGGCACGCATCCATGCACGAGTCAAAACTTAAAGGGAAGCTTTAACGCTGGAATTTTTGCTTGAAGTATAATTATATACATATATAAGTCATCTTTATAATGTCGAAGCAAATAACCCAGGTCAATAAAAAAATATAACAAAAGCATGTGAGTATTTTATAGATGGCAGGGTGCAAAAAACAAAACAAAAATAAAACACATAAACTTACCATCATAAAGAGGAGTTTAGTTTTGATAAAAGAGCATAAATCCTGTCGCTAAGTCTTCTTGTATATTTGTTCTTGGGTATAATTGTAATAACTTAATTAATCACTCGGTCATTATGACATTTATTTTCCATGGAATTTTCACACAGCACTCGGTGGACATGATTAGATGACAGAAATGCATTTTTTTTTTAAATCAAGACTTTATCATATTTTGCACTTGTCAACAAAGTTACTAGATCCCTTTAAAGTGGTACCAAATAACCTACTGCGGGTACGCGTGACACGTACAGTAATTTTCCAGGTTATCTGCCATGATTGCTTTTTTTATTCACGTTATTGCGTGCATTTATACAGACATGCAGGGTGGGCTTGGAAACGATTTTTGGTGGTAGGGGTGCTGAGCCTGATCTTCCAAGGATCAGTAAGGGGGGGGGGGGGGGGGGGTGACCGTGCTAGAGGCTTTTGATTTAGATGTGCGAGCAAGGGGGGGGGGGGGGGTTGCATCACCCCCTCAAATAAAGGTGGGAATGCTGCTATTTTTGGCGGGGTGCTATGCCCTCCTCAAAAAATGGGATGCTGCGGCACCCCGATCGGTCTCGTTGACCCCCCCCCCCCCCCCCCCCCCCCTCGCTTACACAACTTAACGAGTGTTATCGGTCTCGGCCGCCTTTGGTCTCGGTTCCGTTTTTGTAAATTACGCATCCCCCTCGAAAAAAATCCTGGCTATATGGGCCTGCCCCCAGCACCCCACTTCCCAGGCTGGCATGTACATGTACATTATACTCCGCAAATTTGTTTTTGTTTTTTTACTATTTACTATTGCTTGTTATTTATTTGTTATGCATTTTTTTAACCATGTAATATACTATGTTATTAGAAATTAATCATTACTTATTTTGTCATGATGTATAATTTTGAGGTCGCTGTCAGAATCTTGTGAAGATTCGTCTAAGTGTATACATACAAGTTGTTATTGAATTTGTTATTTATTATTCATTATTTGTTATTTTTAAATTATTTTTATATGATTTCTTACCTATAATTTATAATTCATTATGTATACCATCTGTTACTTCATATTTGTATTTATCATTTATTGTTTTGTCATTTACTTCTTATTTATTTATAACAGTAAAACATTTACAAATTAACAAATTGTTCATTTTGGGGGCTAGAAATCATAATTTCTGTTAATATACAGTATTTTAGTGACGATTTTAAGGGAATCTAAACAAAGCCAATTTATTTCAATGTTGACTGCAGCCGAAAGAAATGGACAATTTGGTCTTTGTCAGCAGGTGAAGTGATATATCTTGGGCGTTTTCTTCAAATCCCTGCTAGATTCACTAGAATGAAGAAAACGTTTTATTCAAATCGCTGCTAGAATGAAGACATAAACAAATATTGTTTTTTTTTATTTTTTACCTTACTCTGTTCTTTGTTTGCCAACTGCCAAGTGACTGGCTAACTACAGAAGGGATGAAAACCATTGTTATACTAGTTTTTGCTATACAACCCGGACGAAGCTCGAACCCAGACCTCACCTTTATGAGGAGGACGCTCTACCACTGAAACACCACGCCCATTATTTTAGTAGTTGGTCTTGCGTCAACATTCTATACTTTATCAAGGAGGTATATAAGAACGTACTTCTTATACATGTACCTCCTTGACTATTATATTGTTCTTCGAGGTTGTTTATTACATTTTTAAAATCAGAAATGTCATGTTTATGCTTTATAATGATGTTACGTTCATGTTTGTGTAATAATATGTTTTTGTTTGTATCATGATACGATTTCATTACACAGTTTGACTTTATATAGATCCATTACCTTTATTTAGAAAACTTTTAAAGAAAAGTATTTATCGAAAAAGAACACGTTTGCTTCAATCTTTAACTAAGACAATGCTGATATTATTCATAATGTGCAATTGTCTCTCAATTTCGTTTATAAGAAAATGGTACATGCATGCTGTTAATGGGAATATAAATGGTATATAATATAGTCCAATGCACCATGTTTTGAGAGTCACATTTTGTTTTGTATTATATAACTATAAATATGTATAATATGCTTGCGCTATACGTTTGTTACACTTGCATCATTGTGATATGTGCTCGCTCATAACCTCACATTATTTTATAATTTATACCTCCTTATTGGCATTGTTGAGTATACACTTGTTTGTTATGATTTAAAAGAAATGTTTATAACATTGTGTACATGTTATATATTATAATTTTTGAATATATGTGTTTAATTGTTTAATTGTTAATAGACTCGATTCTTGTATAACCTTTGGTTCTCCTCCACTCCCCTCCCATCCCCTCCCCCAGCCGTCATGACTCCCGCACACACCCACCCACCCCAGTAACTTGGCCTCACACACAATCCAAATCGCCCGAGGTGAATGCCACTCACTTATTTATGTATTTATTCATATAATTTTGTTCATCTATTTTATTTTATTTTATTTATGTTCAATTTACAATTGCATGTTACTTGCTTTGGATTCATTCTCACTCACACTTTATTGCATTTTTTAATATTAATCTTTATTTATAATTATATTTATTTTGGAATTAGTTAGTCCCCAAAAGCATGTTTCAACTAGAATTTCGAGCGTGCATGTTATTTATTAATTATTTATAATTTGTTTTGTATTTATTTATTTATATATATTTTCATTTATTTTGCCATGTTATATAATGTAACTCTATGTAATTTTCCAAATGTTTAGTATGTTCCGTTCTCTTTTTCTTTTGTTATGATTTGAACAGCCCTGATGAAGTCCTTTACGGACGAAATATTGGCACAATAAAGTGAAGAAAAAAGCTAGCTACGCCTCACCAGCAGCCCTTCTTTCTACTTAATATGTTCACTACTGGTATCCAAACGAGTACGTGGGTTAAAGCACTCTTCGCTTTATAAATATGTATATATATATATATATATATATATATATATATTTTAACCGTATACACATATGTTAATTAAATAATCAATTAAAAATACAGGTCATATACCGGTACGAAAATAATAGTAAGGATTTCATAGTATGGTTATCCTACTTGATATAACTGACGGATGTACACAGTTATCACACGGGCGAATGTGCTATTAGTTAATTAATTAATTCATTATGAATCTTTCAAATAGTTATATTTCGCAAATTTGTAGTGCATTTCAAACCACAACAAATATCGATATAATGTTGTATTGTTCTAGACTTTACATTAATACAATTGTGTTCTTACTTTTTGGAATGCGGTAAGATTGTGAATTATGTGAATGCGATTTTCTGATTTGTACTAAGAAATTGTTCCGTAGTAATGTGCTAAATGAAAATGCTGAGCTATAAAAGTAATAAATTCAAACTCACTATATTAAATCAAAATATATACATTATATGTCGGATGAAACACAGTGCTTTTTGTTAAATTGTTTTTTGTAGATTTATAAATAATGTGTTTTCCAGTAACATTCTACTCCTACTTAATGTTAGGTTATTCAAAATATATTTTGTATGCCTGATTCATTGTCGGTTATAACCAGGTTAACACGAAAATGAGGAAATAATAAAGGATATAAAGAGTTTGCCCCCCATAATTTAAGTGCCCCAATCAATCGGACGCTACGCTATACGTCACTGAGAATAATACATTGCTCAGAGGCGTAGAGGGAAATTATGTAAGTATATTTCATACCATTTTAAGACTATATATTATGGGGGAGGGGTGGCTAGGTAGGTGCAGTGGCGTAGCGACGGGGGCATGGGAGAGGGGGGCAAGTGCCCCCCAATAATTTGAAGGAAAAAAGGAAACATAAGGGGACATTAACAAAAACCCAATGCAATACATAGGGTGTGCCACCAATAATTGTGAGTGCCAGCACCCCCGCCCCAATCAGTCTGACCACGCTACGCCCACCCCCATATGCAGTCATGCCCCTTTCCCCTTCCTCGACGCTAGGCCACTGATAGTACTTATGCATAATTTACATCAACATAGTACAGACAATACAAATGGAAGAAAAAAAACATATCGTGGTTTTCTTATGAAGATTGGAAAAAAAATGTCTCTCAAATTGTATATTTAAGTTCAGTTTAAGTTCAGTTTATTTTAATTTCCAACAAACATTTAAACAATTGTACTAAATAAATAGTTTAAACGTGTTTACATTTCGTCTGCATAGTGTTGCGAATTGCAGCAGTGGTTATTGGGCTAATCTGTACTTGTGTATAATATAGGATAATTATAACGTGTAGTTACACATTCATTTAGTAGGGCCATGCACTGACCAATTCAGGGTCACTTTTCCCCACCCTCTTGTGCTCTGATTTGCCCAGGGTAATCGCCACCCCTCCCCTTTCTTGATGTGACGCTTTGCTCAGGGTCAAGTCTCGCTCTTCCTATCACTCTCTCTTTTAGTCTTTCCTCATGTTTCCCCCGTCCTTGGCTATTTCTTACAGTCCCTCTCTATTTCTGACTTCGTCAGCAGTTTCACACTGTCCTTCCTAGCTCTCACTATTACTGAATATTCATGAGCATAATAGCGTCATACAGGGATGCAATTTTTGTAGCTTTTCACAACATCTCCCTATAGTATAGTGTTGCGTAACTTGAAGGGTAACCATGTTGACCACGTGTTGCTCTTGTGTTAGGCTACTAGGCTGTATGATGTGGATATGGGTACTTGTAATGAAATTGAAGCTCCCTTGTTATATATGTTGCATGCTATCGTGTATTCTATATATGCCCGCAATTGTGTATAGTAGATATTTCTTCGTATATGAATCATACTAGTGTATTACACTGTTTCTTTGTAGTTGTTTCAATCATGCATAATTACATATATGTTAATGTTATATTAGTGTTGTACAGATCAGGTATTCATTATGTTCATTTAAAATGCCGACTTGCAAACTCGAGTCCTTGGCTGTGTTATTACTTTGTTTTTCGGCCTTGCATGCGCGTCTTTGTAAAGGCCTGGGCCCCGTTGCAGAAAGAGATACAATCAATTGTAAGTTGCAATTAATCGTAAGTCAGATCACGTGATCTAGACCCATGCACGAATGCAGTACGCATTGGTACAAATATATGGCAAGCCGTTTTTAACATTTATTCCTATTTTTTTATATCAAGAATTCAATTATTGATATCAAGAAATCGAATTCTTGATATCAAGAAAAAGGAATAAATGTTAAAACGACTTGCCATATATTCGTACCAATGCGTACTATACTGCATTCGTGGGTCTAGTCGTGTCCTGTGTGACCAGGCAGGAAGGTTGTTCCCCGCGGCCTTGCTCGCTTGTCCTTGCGCTATGTAAAGCCGGGTGCCCATTAGGCGATCTGCGCTTGCGATCTATCCCGAGTTGCTAGCGATCTCGGTTTGGTGTGAATCGCATCAGTTCGCCGCGAGTCAGCCCGATCTCATTGCGTACGCGATCTTTTCGGTGCCCACTTAGCGATCTCACGGCGACTTCCCCTGAGAAATGCATTGTCCCTATTTCCACGCATGCGTGCATGGTCGAGGATTACAGCCAGGTATTGTTCACTCTTGCTTGTTTTGACATAATAATACGCTTTGAGAGTTTTTTTTATAAACCCAGTGCCCACTTTGCGATCTGCGCCTAGCGATCTAGAGCGATCTTGCCCGAATAGGAGCGATCCCCTGAGATCTGTGGTTAAGTCGCAAGGTGAACACCAATGGCCGCACCAGATCGCTGTAACTCGCGTCCGCAAGGGTGGTGTCGGTTGCGGTCGCCAGGTTTTGGACATGTTCAAAAATTTCGTTCTCGATCGCATGTCGGGCGGGATCGCACAAATGGCAAGCCGTTTGAACAATTATTCATATTTCCTGATAACAAGAATTCAATCCTTGATATCAAGAATTCTGTTTTTATATATCAATAATTAACTTCTTGATATCAATAAATAAATTCATGATATCCAGAATTCGATTTCTTGATATCAAGAATTCGATTTCTTGATCAAGAATTGAATTCTTGAAATCAAGAATTACCATTGGTTAACAACAGAAAATGACTTCTTTATATCAAGAATTCGATGTTCAGTTATGCGAAACTACTTTACAAAGGCGCCCTGCAAGAAATCAAGAATTCTCTTCTGGATATCAAGAAATTATTTTTTGTTGTTAAAGGGGTAGTTTAGTTTTGGTAGAGAGGGCGCTGCAGATCACAATTTTTTTGTGAGGTAATGAAAAACTGAGTGTCGAATTTGAGAGAACATGCAATTTTAATGGCAGAATAAACTTTATTTGGTCAAAATCGACCAGAAACTGCTGAAATATCAATAAATATATCTGATCTTATAATTATTTGGGGCCCAAATAATTAGATGATTTTTAGAAAAAAATAAAAAAATGCTTGCACTTTTTCAATAATTTTCAAAAGCGTTTTTTAAATAGTTGTTGATGATCTCGCTATTTAATCATTATATCAAAAAAACATCACATGCATAATTTTGTATGAAAAATGATTGAAACCAATGCCTTTTTAAAATGCGCCCTCTTGTGTTTCAATGGCTCTTTTTGAATGATAACAGGCTTTTTACTTAGTCGTTTGTAATTTTGTATACCTTTCGAGCATGGTGGAGTTATAACTATTAGTTTATAATGTTACTGTGCAGGTTTTGGCTACTTAAGTTCAGCCTTACCAAAACTAAACTACCCCTTTAAGCAATGGTAATTCTTGATATCAAGAAAAGGAAATAAATGTTAAAACGGCTAGCCATGACTGGCCATGCACACACATTCAACAAATTCCAACAAATTCAATACATTCCAAATCAAACAAGCGTGAATTCCTATAGCTATTGTATTCCTTGACAATGCGTGGAAATGGGGTCAAGGCAATGACCCAGAAGAAGTCACACTGAAAGGATCGCGTGCACAATGAAATCGGGCTGACTCATCAATCCTCACGGCGAACTGGTGCGATCGAGCCCAATGCCCACTGTGCGATCTGCGCTTGCGAACTAGCCCGAGTTGAAAGTGACCTCGCATCTATGCAAATCGCACCAGTTCGCCGCGAATGCGATCGAGACCGATCTGGTCGCCAGATTTGTGAACATGTCAAAACCCCGTCGACCGCAACCGACACCACCCTTGCGGACGCGAGTTACAGCGATCTGGTGCGACCACTGGTGCCCACTTTGCGACTTAACCACAGATCTCAGTGGATCACTCCTATTCGGGCAAGATCGCTCGAGATCGCTAGGTCCAGATCGCATAGTGGGCACCCGGCTTTAGTTGTATTTTGACCCAGCGCGCAGCGTGAGAATTGCTCTCCGTCTTCCGGAGACCTGGAAATGTAATAGCCCCGCGTTGCGTAACAGCGAGGTCGCATTCTCCTCTCTGGACGAGAGAGCGTTCCCTAGCAACACGACCGACGTTAGAGAGTCGCGTGTCGTCCTTCCGACTGCACATGCGCGTCGCGAAAGCCCGAGTTTGCCCTCATGCAGTCGAGGTCACACTCCGTCCTTCGCTCTGGGTCGGACTTGCCAGTTCGTATCGGAGGTCGACTAGCTCGAAGATAAGCCATATAAAAAGCGGAGACTTAGCGCGATAGTTAGTCAGTTGCATTCCGAGTTGTTATCAGAGTTGATTCCCGAGTTGAGATCTGCAGTTGTTATTCGAGTTGTTATCAGAGTTCTTACTTTGAGTTCTTGTTCTGAGTTTCACCTTCTGAGTTCAGTTCATTCCGGTCTAACTCTAAGTTATGGTTTAGACCCGACCGAGGAGAAGCACGATGGATATACTTAGCGCGATAGTTAGTTTTATGTTCCGAGATTATTCCGAGTTAGCTTTATTCAGCCAAGTACAGTACTCGAGTCATGAGTATCAGTAACTGCGTTCTCCGCAGACCGTTATAGTTGTACATTATTTCTACATGAATGGATTATTCTTGTCAATAAACACAATTAGCACTTATATTTCACAACTGGAATCTTCATGTATTATTGTTTCATTTTGTTTTGTAATGTTTATTTCAAGTTTTCAAGTTTCAAGTTTCAAAGTTATTTCCATTTTCAGCAAGAAAAATACGAATTTTGTACAACAAACAAATCGCAACATAAACAACATTTTACCAAGTAAACAATTGGATGTTATAAAATAGTCTGCAATTTTGCATTGGGTAACGTAAATAGTATTTATATTTTTCAAAATGCAAAGTAATATTATTATACCATATTCACACCAAACAATCGATTTGTATTTGTCGAATCATTTGGGGCATGTGCCCCCCCCCCCCCCGTGCCCCCTCCCATAGCTACACCACTTTGAGTGTAAATGTAACAAACAAAACACTCAACGACTAGTTTCTCTGAAAGCTGTACCAATTATATTAACTAAGTATATAATGACCTCTCAAGTATCTCATATACAGTACATGCATTGTTACATTGTTCATTCAACATGTTAAAGTGATCTAGTAATATTGTATAAATCAACACAACTAGAACTCTAGAGCAGTCCTCAGTATGTACCTGTATTCATATTACAAATAGAAGCATGGAACATGTGTCGGTTTTCCAATGTTTTGTTTTTGTTTTCGTTATACAAATATGTCAGATTGAAGTGTACGGATTTGTAAGTTTACATTGGAGACTTCAACAACTGTGTACAAAGTCAGTACGATGGGTAAGCGAATATCACTAAGCATTTTTGCCCATTACTCGGTTATTATAACTGTCACAGTCATATGACTCAGTGGACAAAACAAATCAAATACATGCACAACTTATCGATCATTTAATTTGTTTATATGTCCACAAAGTTAATATTATAACTCTTAACGTGCCAAGCTCGCATTTTTGCGAGACACAATGCACATACATGCCATAGAGCATTAAGATCCCTGGCATGTTAAGAGTTAATACAATGCATTTATATACGGATGCTTTCTATTTTAAATACAGCTGTGGAATATTATATAGTACATGGTTAAATCCTCATCACTAAGACGTATATGCGTCTTTGTTTGAAATATCTTATCACTTTGTTTGTAAATAATTAAAAAGGAATAGCTTTTTGGATTCTATTAATATTGAAGTAGAAGATAGTTGACACGTGAACACTTACATTAAGTGGTAATTTAAATGTTTGCATACTATACAGGGTGGCCCAGAAAGAACGCAACACCTACGATCGTTTATTTCATCAACATCATCGACCAAATGTCATTTTTTGTTGTTGATTGGGTAGAACAGTCCTTTTCCAACAAAATGATACAATGAGCATTGATTTTGGGTAAGGCGTTTGGATCCTAGGGCCATTTTTCTCGCCCCACGGCCTGCCGTAGAATTAGCTGTACAGAAGAACCGCATGACTGCTCTCCCTTTGATAAGGAAGACAATGTGAGCCATTCTTCTGTACAGGCAGGCCGTGGGGCGAGAATGTCTCAGTGTTCCGAGGATCGCTGGAGACGAAAAAGTAGCAACTTTAGGAATCGACATTACCTCAGAAAAATACAAAGTCAAGTGATATTTCATGACGTTTTTGTATTCATAGCTTGACATTTATTCAACTTCGAAAAGAGTTCAGGGTCCATAATTATCCCCAATGTCCTTCCACATGACCCGGTTGTCTGTCCGCACAGGTTTGTGCTCGTGTCACCATGGCTCTCATAGCCCGTCTGACCACCCCTGCTA